>LGRX02011776.1:37872-60368 GCA_001247695.2 Cymbomonas tetramitiformis | reverse complement strand
ATGACCAGCGCACCATCCATGACCAGCGGACCATCCATGACCAGCGGACCATCCATGACAGGAGCCGGGAAGCACGCGCCCAAAGTGGTCGCAAGACGTGGCAAGCGGCACCTGCGTGGGTATGTGCGTATCAAAACGGAATCAGAAGGAGAGGCAAGCGCACCTCGATGGGACCCATGGGGCCCCATTTTCCGGAGGCGTCCATGCGGTAGGCTGCCCCCAGACCAATGGACCTCCCTTCTTCGGTATCCCCCAGTGCCTGTTCAGCCCGCTGCCCACTCAGATCGGATGCGGTAATAGTGATCCACTCAGGACGCCCGTTCGCGCAGAGCACATCCTCCACGGCTATCAGGCCGCAGTTCACTCAGGTCCACGCCGTGAGCAGCCGCCACGACTCACACCGCCGTGATACGATTGGTGGATTGCGGCTGTCATGAATTACGCCCATTTCTATTCTCAATCGACGGCAGCTGTCATTTGTCATGTGTAGCAGTGCCGTGGCGGGACGAAGCGGATGACGTGGTTGCGAAGGGAAAATCGGAGAGAGGCAAATGCCTGCAGGGAAGTCAGGTCCGACTCTTCCACCGCCTCAACGCCGCGCAGCTCCACGCACGCCAACAGCTTCTCCACCTCGTTCCGGAGCACATGCAATCGACGGCACTCCTGCCGCCGCGCCCATTGCGTCTATCCCCTCAAGCCGTGCAGGGTGAGCAGGCTCAGAGGGGTCTCGTCTTGACCCAGTGACAAGGGCCTCTCGCCTGCGGGTTCGGGAGGGCACTGCCCATCCACGGTGTCACAGAAAACAGTTGCATAAGACGAGGCTAGCCGTACCTTCTCGTGCAAGGAGAGATTCCTCGCGAGTTGCTCCGTGGTGTCGCGGTAGACCCACTCGCGCGTTCCTTTTCTGATCTCCGCCTGTGGCCGCCGGGCCTCCCTCCATCCCCTCTCAGCCTGTGGCCGCCGGGCCTCCTTACATCCCTTGCTTACACCCCGCTTACGCACTTGCACACACCCCGCTTCCAACACTCTCCACTCTCCTGCCCTGTGCACACACCCCGCTTCCAACACTCTCCACTCTCCTGCCCTGTGCACACGCTGCACACCTTTTCCTCGATATCCCATGCCAACCTACACTAGTCTCAAGCTTCATGCGTTGATGTCGACCTTCCCTGCATTGACAGCAGCGAGGGCGGAGGGGAGCGGAGGCAGAGGCGCGCACAAACTCGGCTCGGCACTTCTTTTCACCGCGCCAGTCCCAGCCGATCTCGGCCGGCTTGCTCGGGTCGAACCGGTGGGAGTGCTCGGGAACAGGTTTGAAGTCCCACACCTCAGGGCTCCGCCCCACCTGCTCCACCCAAACCCCACACCCCAAACCCCATACCCCGAACCCCATACCCCGAACCCCACACCCCATCCCTTGTTCGTTTCCTTTAGAGCTCACACATCAGAACTCCGCCGCATCCACAAGCAGCCGTCGACCCCGACCAGGTTTATCTTCCAGAATCCACACATCGGCCGCCCGCCACCCTCCCACTGCGACAAACTTAAGACCACGGCAGCTGTGGGCCCGAGCCATGACTGGTCTTCGCTACGCGCTCGCGGGGAGCTGCGCGGAATACCTCGGGCGCCAGCACTCTCTGTCCGCTCGAGCTCCACTCGCCTTGCCCCCCGACGTCCTGTGCCTCCCCATCGCGCCGCCACCTTCAGTACTATCCACCACACGTGCGACCCGTTCCGAGGCGTGAGCCACACACAGGCCGTTGCATCCCCAACGTCAAAGTGCGCATTGTGTGGCTCCTTTCATGGCATGATCCACAGAGACGCCGTCGCACTGCCACCGTCAGACTGAGCCGCCAGACGTACGCCCCCTTGCACGGCGTGCGCCACACGGACGCAATCGCAGGCGCAGGCACTGCAGGACACTGCCGCCACTCGCGGCACATGGCGTCACCTTCGAGTCATCGGGCAAACTGAGTCATCGGGCAAACTGAGTCATCGGGCAAACTGAGTCATCGGGCAAACTGAGTCATCGGCCAAACTGAGTCATCGGCCAAACTGAGCAGCCGAGTGGATGTGCTTCTGGCAGGAGCTTTGGATTGCGCGGAAAATAGAGCCGTTAACACGCACTCGAAAACCCCAGTGAGCGAGGTTATCACTGCTGGAATGAGAGCGAGCTGAGGCTGTCTGGCGAGCTCTGTCCACCCCTCGCTTTATCAAGCGCCTTGACTGAAAGCATAAGGGTAGTGCCATTGTGACAGTCGGCTCGGATTTGTGCCGGCTGCCGGGTTGTGTTCTCGCGCCAGCACAGGCTGGCTGCCAGCGCAGCGAAGGCGCGCAAGCAGCGAACGACCGGGGACAGCGCCGGTGGGCACATGAGCACAAGTGACTCTGGGCGTACAGTTGCTACGCCGGTGGGCAAGTGAGAGACCCACAGCGGCCACCCGCCCAAAAAAAGGAAGACGCGGCGGACCTCGCATTCTTGGCGGTGAATCTTCCAATGTTTTTTTTGGTGATCAGCGCAGCAGTACCTACACGTGTCACAGCAAAGTCGCCGTCAGCTATCACTGGCTCCGCGATTCCTCTTCCGACGCCCTCGTCGAGTTTGACTTGGCGCTTGGAGCAGGCGCGTGGAGCAGGATTGCCACGCGCCCTGGAAGTCATTGCCCAAACATCTCTAATGTAGGTCACGGATATTTGCTCACCTCGCTTTACGGCACTTTGCGCAGCGCAACGTCGTCCACTCCTCCTCGCACTGCGCAAGACCGCGCCAGTAAGAGCCAAAGCGTGTATGGAGCCCCTTTAAGTGAGACGGTGAGACGTACGTCCGGGATCTAGCAGATGTACAGAGAAGAGTGTGCGTTCCAGCGTGGACTTTGCGCACCTCTGGGAAGTCGCACGGTGCTTTGACGCGCGGCATCGTCTGAGGCTATGGGACTGTGATCTTGTTCTAGGCCGGAAGACAACACCGAGGAAAAGCGTGCATAGTTCGAGCAACCGCCAACTATGAAGAACTTGAATCTGTATTTTCTAATGGATTTTCAAAGTCCGCGCCTCCGCCGTAGTCTACACTAGCAGATGCTTGAAACCTTTGAGTGCATATGCGCCGTATTACTTCCTGCTCAGTGGATAAAATTGAAAAGAATGCTGATGCATTTTCTTGTCGCTGTGAGGATTATCCATTTCCATTACGATTAGTTTTACGGTCTCATCAGTAGCATATCCGATGTTTTCTTCGCCCGTCGCGTCGGCGTCGCGTCGCCGGGAAATGTGGATGTGGATGTCATGTCATGTCATACAGCGTTTTAGGTCCATATTTATTTTCACATCAAGTATAAAAGCCCAGAGACGTCATATGGCGTCTTTGACCCAGAATTCGAGTTCTTTGGTTTTCATAGCCTGATTTGTCCGCTTATTCTGAATTAGTGTATTCCGCTAACTTTGACGGCTTCGAAGTATCCTACGTGGCGAATTGTCAAAATTCGGCGGCGCGCTCTTTCAGTATCCCTCAGAAGGGCCTGTTCAGCAAAACTGTCAGACAGAATCTCCGGTCTTGCCGCGGTTTGACTGGACAGCGCGCCAACGTCCTCCCGGTTTCCGCTAGGGGGACGGTGGCGCTGCTTGAGGGAACGCTCATTAGGTCTAATCTCAAAACGAGAAGATTCTGTCTGACAGTTTTGTTGATCTTTGCATAATTAACAATATTTATTACGGACAACACCTTAGGAGTTCAATATATTAAGTTTAGTACTTCGACAGCCTAGCGACATCCCGCGGAGATAGAGCGGAAGAAGTGCTTCATACCGCCAGCGATTCGTTGAGCGGATGAAGCGCATCTGCGCGTTTTAAACGTTTTACATAAGTTCACTTAGTTGTGCTAAGTAGCTACAGCCCCTCCCTTGGTCAGAACGCCAAGAGAATGGCGTTTCGAGGATGGCGTTTACCGCTCCTCGCCACTCGAAGCGAGGACCCCAAGATCCGCTTCGAGTGACCAAATCTGAGCGGGCAAGTTACCTAGCGCCCAAAGTATGTCGTGTGTAACATATTTTGATGCTAGCATGCTGCGGATGTTCCTAATCTATTCATTAATTAACACCGCTGAAACAGCTCTTTACACTGGCGGAACGTGAGAAGTGCTCTTCACAACATGCAAGGCGGGTCTCGTGAGCGGCTCAGATGTCACGCGACGGGCGGGGGATTCGATCTACCGACCGATGCAGCATCTGAGTGCAAATGTGAGGTTTCATTACAACTCTAAGACGCTGTATGTCATGTCATGTCGATGTCGATGTGATGTGATGTCATATCTGATATCATATCTGATATCAGATGTGATCTGATGATGATGTCGCTGTCGCGCGATGCGAAGTCGCTGTGGATGTCATGCCATGTCATATCATGTCATGTCATGTCATGTCATGTCATATCATATCATGTCATGTCATGTCATGTCATGTCATGTCATGTCATATCATATCATGTTAATTTAATGACGCTGACGGATGACGCTGACGTTGACATGACATGACAATGACATGACACCTCACGCTCACCGCCCGCGGCTTCATCCCGATCCCGCTCCTTCCCGTTCTGCTTCTCACACCTCACGTCAGTCAGGAAAAATCTACAACCGATTGTCTGACAAAAGTGAAACAAGCAGTGACACTCATCAAATCTGGTAATTCAATTATGTTTGCAATGATGTCCGGTTACAAAGTATCGCTAATAATATAGATATATGGCCACTTTTGTATCAAACATACAACGTTCAGAAACCTGCAAGTTGCACAGGGTAACGGTGTCGTGCCAGACTTCGCCAGAATTGTTCATGTAGTACAGCACACAAAGTTTTCGCTGTCTACAGTGAAGTTACACTTGCTCATGAAGGGTAATCACAGCTGGAATTTTACGACAGGTTGTATATAACGCCTGTAGCCGAACGTCTTCGTAATCACTTGGCGATTCACTAAGCCACCAGCGTTTTCAGACTCGTGCGTCATGGGTAAGAAAGGAAAGGGAAAAGAAAAGGTGCGCTGGACAATAATTTTCAAAAATAGATATCCCTGCAAGAAGTCTGGTGGCCCTCTTGGGTCCTACGACTGCCCTTCAGCCTTTCCGTCAACAGGCGCGCGCTTGTCGAGCGGCACTTTGACTGCGCTTGCTTCGCTCTTTCAGGGACCTCAGAAACCTGACGGAATGTCAGATGAAATGTGGGCCTTATTCAACAATACGGTGGACCTCATCCAGAACTTACGTGGTTCGTGCGTCTTCAATACCATTCAGTGCACTCTGACAAAGGTGCGCCTCGAGGAGACTTCTCTTGAACGAGTGACTCTCGTGTACAAATCAATCACTTTCCGTCTGTCTTTGCGACGACACAGGGAGCTGTGTCCCATCTCTAGCAAGAAGGCTAAACAGTCACCCCTGTGTGTCCAGGCGCAAGCGGCGATGTTTTTGTGGGGACAAGCTGTTGCAAGCCTTGCAAAGCGCGAGGAATGTGTTCAGCTCGGAGCTGTGCCGCAAGCTATCGGGGCTTTGAAGGTACTGGCGAGCTTCTGCGAACCCCTCTAACGCGCACCCCCTAGCATTACGTTGCTTTCGCTGCGTGGGCCCTCAAGCGATATGCGGTTTCGCTTGTCGCACCAGCGTCTGCTATCGGCAACAACTGACGCTCGCCTCCTGTGCTGTGCTGGGGCGGCACCGCGGCACCAGACTGTGGAGGACCACGAGAAGCCGCCCGTGGTGGGGCTGCTGCACTGCTTGTCCTCCGTGGAGGTTGCGCGAGAGCAATATGCGAACACCAAATCTGTGCCGCCCCACCCAGGCATTGCTCTCATACCGCTTCTTTGGGAGAGCCTGAACACCAACAGCACTGCTACAGAGGTGGGCATTATTGGGACGCTTAACAACCTCTCCCAGAGCGTGGAGTCAAAAGGCGTCGTGCTGAAGGTGCGCGCTTCGCGCCGGGACGCTCTTCGGGTGCCAATTATCTCGAAACCGCATGCCGAATCGTCGCATCCCTACAAAGACTCTCCCACACTGCAACCTCCAGCTCCTGCAACTGCCAGAGGCCAAAATTGGGCTGAGCCACGTGGTGCCGTTCAGTTGTCACTCACTGCCAAGCTTTTTTATCGACGTGCCTCCCGCAGCCCAGCAGCGTGTACGCAGTCTCGCCGGCTGCATCGAAACATATCATTCCCAGAGGGCAAAACCTGCGTCGGCCACCTTCGCACATCGCGTTAGAAGCATAGAGAGGCGCGGATGCGAGTCGCGCAGTGAAAGCACCTTCGAGGGCGACAACACAGACTGTCACGGACGCGATTCCTCTGTTTGCTGGCTACCAGGAGCTCAACAACCGCGGCCCGGAGCTTATCATCAATGTCATGTCCACCAGCCTGAGCTGCCTCGCGCGGTCAGACGCCGCCTCCTGCCTGCTGAACTGTATCGTCCCTGCCGTTTTCGGAGCGGACACCTCCGAAAGCGTCAAGGAGCGCGAGAAAGATCGGGTGCTAGACTTGAAGATGCTGTACCTGGAGAACAACATCGTGGAGGCCTGTTTAGGCGTTCTGGCGGGCTGCTGCTCCGACTGCAACTCCGGCGTGCGGCAGTACTGCATCCCGGCCCTGGAGAACTGCGCCTTCCTGCTTCAGAAGATGCTCATTCTCGAGGTGGGTTTCGTTTCTCGCAGTGTAGTGATAGCCTGGCATCTTCGGAGACTTGTTCGGCGTGGCGTCTTCCGAAGAGGGTCATGCCTCCCCTAACTGTTCTCTCGGGTGGAAAGCTAAGGGGCCTCCGCATGAACCGGGCTGCCACAGGAAGCAAAGCAGGTATGCTTGAAGACAGACGGAGTGGGCGTGCTGTGCAAACTGCTTTCGGACATGTACAAGCTTCCAAAGCTCTCCCCCGAGCTCTCCCTCCAGGTGCCATGCCACACGCGGGGGAAAACGCGCAACCCCTCTTATCCTCGAGAACTGTTGCGTGAAGCGGTGGGCGAGATGGCCCTTCATGGGCCTAGAAGAGCTCATGTGCTGGAGAGTGTTCAAGAGCTTATAAAGCAGTAGCTGGACTGACTATTTTTCTAGCGAGCAACGAGTTTCTGGAGGCAGTGCAACAAACCAAGGGCTCGACTGTGCGGTCCAAAGCACACGCAGCCGGGTGCACACGCCCCTAAGGGTGGTGGGGCGCTGCGGCAGAGCGCTTAAGTGGTGGTGGGCGCTGCGGCAGACGCCTAAAGGGTGGTGGGGCGCTGCGGCAGCGCCCCCTTAAGGGTGGTGGTGCGGCGAGCGGGGGTGGGGCGCAGACGCCTAAGGGTGGTGGGCGCCGTGTGGGGCGCTGCGGCAGAGCGCTCTGATGAGGGGGCGCGCGGCAGACGCCCTTAAGGGTGGTGGGGCGCTGCGGCAGACGCCCAGGTGGTGGGGCGCTGGCAGGCCTGAGGGGGTGGGGCGCTGCGGCAGACGCCCCTAATGGTGGTGGGGCGCTGCGGCAGACGCCCTTAAGGGTGGTGGGGCGCTGCGGCAGACGCCCCTAAGGGTGGTGGGGCGCTGCGGCAGACGCTCCTAAGGGTGGTTTACATGCTTGCCGTGCCTAAAGGTGGTGATTCCTGTACAGGCCAAAGCATACGCAGCTGGATGTGTATACATGCTTGCCGTGCCTAAAGGTGGTTTCTTTCCACTTCTCTTTTTTTCATGCACCAAGATTTTGCAGCCTTTGGGAGAGGGCATCCACCCGGTAGAGGCTGTTGGCCCCTCAAGGAAGCTCCGACACCTGCCGGATTAAGTGCACGTCTTGAGGCTTGGTTCACCGATATTCTGAAGTGCCCCGTGCTCATTCGTGGCAGGCATTGACGAGGATATGATGGGCTCCATCTCCACATACATCCACGCATCTGCGCCAGTGGATCCGGACATGGCGCCGTTGCCGATGGAAGACCTGGACGAGGAACCCGAGCCCGAGCCAGATAGGTCAGCAGAGGAGGCCGCGGAGGGGGTGGCTATCATGAAGGTGCGTTTGTGCAGTCCCATCCCGTGGTCGGCATGGCACCTTTCAGCAGTAAAAGCGGCTCTTCTACGTGCTGCTGGGAAAGCTGTAGCCGAATGGCTGGGCCTTGCGCCTGCTAGCGACCTATAGCAGCTGCTTCAATTCGGTGAATCTGGTGAATTTTGATGTGTTGAATAACCATCATCTTTCCTCCGGGCTGGACAGGATATCGCTGTGACCTTGACCAGCCAGGTGCAGTTGATCGCCGAAGAGCATGCCATCCTGTCTTTAGTAACACTTTGCCAAGGTATGTCATTTGCTAATCCTTATCTCGTGAATGATGTTCTTGCTCGCTGCTTGTGGGTTGTGTGCGCTAAAGTACCTAAAAGCAGTGTTCGATGGCGCGCTACATTATTGACACTGCCCCGTTGCTCTTCCAAGCATGCTAATAACAAGGCTTGCGCCTCGGTGTGAGTGAGTGTTAGGCCTAATTGGAATCGCATGTTTTTTGTTTCCGCCTCGTTGCAAAATCAAATCTAGCGAGAGTTTCTACACTCGAAATGTGAAAGGGGAATGATGGTCACACCGCACACAGCTTATCCCAGCCAGTTTTCTACACTCATATTTAATTTCACAGGCATGTCACAACTTTTTAGACTTTTGATGCAGGTTGGTGATCTCTCTTTTGGAAAGTGTCCGACACTCATTGCCAGTTTAGTTCAGTTGTAGTGCTTTCCGTCCGTCCAGTCCGGTACCTTGCGTATTACATGGGGACATTAACAAAGCCAAAATGAACGGACCTGTGACCTCCGAAGTTGCTGAAAGTGAAAATTCGACTGAAATATAATTCGAAGGTCTGCAACTGCAGGTCTCGTCGTGATGCGTGGTATTTGTAATGCCACTTTGCGATCGCTACTATAAAAGCAAATAAACAACTTGTCAGCTGCATCGCTTGCAAGCTAGAGTCTTCTCACAAGAATGCTCATTTTCCAAGGAGCTCGGCCCTTCCTCCTACTATGCCCTGTTTGAGAATCCGAGTGACACATTTGCTGTAACAACGCAGGACCCGCGATGCCCGAGGGTGGTGGGAAAAAGAAGAAGAAGGCAAAAGAACCCCCCGTTGCCCCCGATATGGCGGACGCGCAGATGAACGCAGCTGGGTGCCTGCGGCTGCTGAGCCTTTTCATCGAGAACCGCTCGGCCATTGTGGGGGCAGGTAAAGACCTGGTCACAAACGTTCAAACCTGAGCTTGTGCGTATGGCTGACTGACCCTAACAAAGTGAGTACAGCCATGGGGTAGGGGAAGCCTTGGTGGAGCGTGCTGGCCATTAGGGTATTGGCACCTCGTTTTATTGCGGATGCAACCGCAGATTGAACGTTGTCGGAGGGACGCGACTGACTCCCGTGTCGGGCAGAATCCATCTGTATATGAGCGCAGCTGCAATCGCTGCAGTAGTACCTCTCTACCTGATACTGCCTCTCGAGGCTATTGCTGATTGGTCAGAAGCTTGCTCTCTGTCATATCATGGTTGCTAAGCTCCTGTCCCACGGTAGGATCGGAAAGTTGAGAGAATCTTGCAGCCTTCCTTACAACTTGTCCCAGATATTTGTATAATATTTGTAACCTCTTCAAAGCTTCGTCAACCGTCTCATCACGTGTGGAATTGTGCGTTGCCGTGTTGCAGGTGCGCTGCCATTATTGACGAAGCTTTTAGACTCAAAGACAGAAGCCACTCGACTGCATGCTCAAGGCGCCTTGTTAAACTTGGGTGCCGACTCTGCGGTTCGAGAGCAGATGCAAGAGATCAAAGTGCCTGAATATATTACAGGACTTAGTTGGCCACCCACAAAAAATAATGATAATAATGATGCACCTGTTTGATTTGGTGTTGGACGGGCATTGGTATTTCCCCCCAATTTTAGTGGCAGTGCAAGATTCGCAGAATTTGACTGCAAATAGGACCTGGCAATTAGCTATATAGAGTGAGACTATCCTATGCGCTGATAACAGTATGTGGTATGTGTGTCATGGATGCTAAATTTGGGTGTCGATACCATGGTAAGCAAAGTAACAAGGTTGGAGATCCGTGGTTGCCCATGCTTTGAAAACGGGAGCCTGTAATACTGCTGATTCCCGAGAAAGAAATTGCCCCGATGCCATAACCAGTAGGTACTAGACATTGGAAATGAAATTCTCAATTCAGAAGAAAAAGCTGTGAGTCATATCCGATTCATGCTTCCCATTATGAGTGTGTGCCTATTTGTCGATAATTTCCATACGTTTTCTCCCCAAGGCGTCCGTGTGCATGCCTGTGACAGATGAGAAAGCGAGCTCAACCCTGCGGTGACATGAAAGAAAAGTCTAATACGTTTTACGCAATGCGTGTCTTTTCTACCACACCTGCACATCCACAGCCTCTTTGGGCTTGGGCAAAAACTAATGCTTTTATACTTGATTTTCATCGAAATCGGAAGACATGTCGGAATATCAGGACATCCATCACAGCCGGCGTAAACCATTGCTTTCGCGGGCGTACGGTGTTATCAACCCGCCGCCAATACAATTGAATTTTTAGTTTGAAACGCAGCATTAACTCGATGAGCGCAAGTGTTAGTAAGTTAAATCAATCCCGGCAATCAGTTCTATCAGATAGCGATTAGAATCAGGCGGATAATCAGAAATCAGATCAGACCAGGCGGATTATTTCGCCAATTGCTTATTTTTTCAAACATAATCAGCAGGTGAAATCGGATAATCAAGTGAGTTATCTCACGGCGTTGGCTCCTAGTGCACGAAACCGACATTCGTGTCGACGAAATATTGACCTTCATCGTATTCGTGGCGACACTTAACGATAGATTATCAAAACGTGTTGAGAAGTTACCGATAACTTGTGTGTACAGTAATCGCCCCTCGGGTATGCCATTACAACCCTTAGCATGCGCGGCTCAAAGTCCAAAATCACCCCAATACGGTAAAATCAGGTATCAGAGTTATCATACTCCGATCAGGTGGATATCAGGCGGATATCAAGCTGATTGCCGGTATTACGCTGCGTAAAATGCGATATAACGTTAGTATCTCAATACCGTCTTATGAATTCCTTTCAGTGCAACAACCCGGGACAGTCTGGGCATTATTGCTTAACTCGCGATTAGTCAATTTAGCCCTTGTCAGGCATACGCAGGACAGGCTCCTTTCTCGATCGAGTCCCACTGCTGTTTACGGTTTGAGTTGACTTGATTTATATAAAATTAACTTATGGGCATATTTCCGAGTTTTACCATACGTGTACGTAATAACTACCAAGAGCACAGTATCAGCAAGGAATCGACTCGAAATCGCTATCGAGATATCGACAAATTGTCCTAGTTATACAATAGCGGTAATACTATTTTCATAACGGAACTGTCAATATTAATCACGTATGAGCTAAGACATAATCGAAACGCTCGAATGACGGCCGTTGGATTACCGATCGAGTTTAGTGCCCTGCTATAGGAAGGTGGGCGAACCATTCATAAGTTGCGCTGCAGTATCGCTTTTTTCCGAACGGCGTGCCCCTTACGATGTGGCGTTTGGTTGCGATATATTGTAGCAAAGGGGCCCATGTAGGGACATGTCCCTAAATGAGCCGGTCATATTCAGGGACACTTTGACACATTTAGGAACACTTTGTTAGGGGCATGCCCCTAACTGTTCCTCGCTGTCCCTAAAAGTGCTAAATTGTCCTTACTTAAATTTTCACCACTTTCCCTAAAAGTGTCTTGAACCCTAAATGTGCCCTAATCGCGTTCCAAAACCGACTCACCTGTCCCACGTGGGCATAGATCATCTACGACGTGGTATTATTTTTTACAGAACGCGTATTGGATCGGGGGATGTTCTTGAACTGCCGCCCCGACCAGAGAACTTATACCTACGATTTTTTTCGATTACCCGTATAAAAAGTCCAAAAAATGAATAGAAGAGTTTGCATATGAGGGCATCTTATTTATAGATATCCCTTTCATATCGTCCCCGACTGTTAGTTTTCGAGATGATGTGATTATCTGCCACCTGTCAGCGGTCATTTGTTATATGTCATATGTAATATGTCATGCGATTCTTTTTCAGGCTATCAAACTGAGTTGCCATCTTTGCCATGAAAATGAAATTTTTTAACTCAATAAAAAAATGGGCTGAGAATGTTACATGTATACATGCGATTTCCGTCCAATCCACGACTAACACGATGCAGATCTGACACCCAGCTAATCTATGTTTCTTCCACGGCGTACTTGTATCCCGCGTTGTCCCTAAAATTGCCCACACTGTCCCTAACTGTGCGACTCCTCACTACGCATTGTGAATGAAGGTCCTTACCATGAGTTGGCACTCCAAATATTCGATGCATTTTTCATAAAGATCTCGTTGCCTCAAGATATCGTCAAAATCTTAATATGGACCGGACTCGCGAGTTTTGGCCCACGTGTCATAACCGGTACTACCGCCCACGCAGTTCGTCCCTCGACTGTCGTCCCGACACACTCTCCCGCTTGTGAGAAATGTGAGAAATCCTTGTGATCTCCCGCTTTTAGCAGATCCGCGAGCATCCTTTAATTACATTTTTTCTACCTGACCGGGGGTCTCTCTGCATGCTTATACCTCAATTAAACGTTTGATCAAAAGAGGGTGGGGGGCATTGCTTATTGGAGACCGAAATTCCCGACAAGGGATCACCCCCCAGCAAGCAGCACACCTTCACGTCTAGGGGGCTTCTCCAACCCCCACCCCCTAAGAGTTCTTCAAGTGTGTGTTTTTCGAAACCCTAGGTGGGGCTAGAGCCTTTCCCTAGCAACCCGCTTTTTACACGCCTATCGGGTTGAAAGCCCCCGCCTACCAAGCCGGCGGTGGCCATGCAATCATCTCACCCAGAAAGCCTACAGGGTACTCTGCTCGACACGACAATTCCTAAATGCCATAACAATAAACCATTTGTGCAATTTTATGGCATTTCGACAACACCGGTGATAATTATTATACCGCTTGAGTAAGATATACTACATGTCACTTGAGATTTCAGTCAGCCATTTACTGAAAAAGGTTTTTGAAAACGTGTAAAACGTACAAATCAATCTAAAGCAAGCTACCCATAACTTGTTTTATCTCCGAGCACATCTCACGAGGCAGTGACTTCGGAGGACACACTAGACATCCACTTGCTCAGCTCCATATTTGTCTGCTGTGGGGCATCGTCGTGTGGACAGTGTCCAGCAAGCACGGGCGTGTACACAGCTTCCGGTTTGATCTCTAGAATTCGACTAGCTTTGCTCGGGGTCATCCAAGGGTCCTTTTCACCCCACAGTAACATCAATGGTCCCTCATACGCGGTAAGTAAGTCACGCGCTGCCGACGTAGTTCGAGAACCAGCCTGGGAGATCTGATAGAATGTGCCAATTGCTGCAGGATCTTCCGCAGCCATATCAATGGACCGTACCAGCGCATCATCCACCTGGTCTTCAAACTCATATACCTATATGGATCATACACAAATCATACATTCCCCATTGAGTGCCATCGAAAGACCTGACTCACGCATTCTGGGAGTTGAATAACAGAGGCTTGGTAAATACATGGCAATCCAATTGCATGCTGAAAATAAGGGTGCTATTCATACATTCCAGATGGAATGAGCACAGAGATGGAAGAGCATAGAGCACAACGATAATCTCTGCCAACACAGGAGCCGATAGTTTCCCTCACATCCTCACCTGGTTCAGGATCACCTTGATCCGCAATTTTGTGAAGAGCAGAATCCCGAGTGCAACAGCGCGGCCAGGGAGTTCTTGCAGTTTATCCAGGAGGGTCTTCTCTCCACTTTCTCCGCTGTCCACCTCCTTCACCATCCGCTGGGCCAGAGTCTGCTTCTCGGGGCCCGGCGCGGCACCTGGCTCGAAGTTCCCTGCAGAATTTACCAGGCAGAGCCCACGGCACTGCGTGGCAGCAGTGGAGGCTGCGTACAGCGCCGCAAGCGCACCAATGGAGTTCCCAGCGATGAATGCCTGGTCATCCTCGGAGGCTCCCGCGATGTCTCGGGAGAAATCGATCACCTGTTCGCCCCAGAGCTCCATGCTGTATCGCTCCTCCACTTTTGTAGACCAGCCGTACCTGAACAAGCCAACAAACAGCCTCCAGTCAGAGCAGCATCCTCCAGCGCTCTCGTGCACTGCTGCAGGTGTGGTCAATTTCAAGTGCCACACACCTGCACGGTCTAGTTGGCTTTAAAGGCGACCACTGTGCAAATATGCTGCTCTACAGCTCGACTGCTCTGTACAATTACTGTGTGTGCCCGACCGCTATTAAATGGTGATGGCATGGCATTCGCCAAGCATTCGACTGTAAACTCCTGCTGCTGTGGCAGGTGAGAGCGTCCGAGAGCCGGGTGCTGCTGTGTGGCACGGAGAGGGTCCAAAACCGGGTGCTACTGCTGCGGTACGTTAGAGGGTCCGAGAACCGGGTGCTGCTGCTGTGGCACGTGAGAGAGTCCAAGAGCCGGGTGCCGCTGCGCCATACTGTGGCACACGCTGGCGCAGTGTGGGCTAGCTCTGTCCGCTGCGCCATACTGTGACACACTCTGGCGCAGTGTGGGCTAGCTCTGCCCGCTGCGCCATACTGTGGCACACGCTGGCGCAGTGTGGGCTAGCTCTGCCCGCTGCGCCATACTGTGGCACACGCTGGCGCAGTGTGGGCTAGCTCTGCCCACGCGCCATACTGTGGCACACGCTGGCGCAGTGTGGGCTGGGGCTCTGCCGCTGCGCCATACTGTGGTGCACACGCTGGCGCAGTGTGGGTTGCTTCTGCTCGTGGGCTGCGCCATACTGTGGCACACGCTGGCGCAGTGTGGGCTAGCTCTGCCCACTGCGCTGCATGACCAGACAAACGCTGGCGCGGTGTGCGCTAGCTCTGCTCGCTGCGCCACACTATGACACACGCTGGCGCAGTGTGGGCTAGCTCTGCTCGCTGCGTCATACTGGGACACACGCTGGCGCAGTGTGGGCTAGCTCTGCCCGCTGCGCCATACTGTGGCACACGCTGGCGCAGTGTGGGCTAGCTCTGCCCGCTGCGCTATACTGTGGCACACGCTGGCGCAGTGTGGGCTAGCTCTGCCCGCTGCGCTATACTGTGGCACACGCTGGCGCAGTGTGGGCTAGCTCTGTCCGCTGCGCCACACTGTGACACACGCTGGCGCAGTGTGGGCCAGCTCTGCCCACTGCGCCATACTGTGACACACGCTGGCGCAGTGTGGGCTAGCTCTGCCCACTGCGCCACACTGTGACACACGCTGGCGCAATGTGGGCTAGATCTGCCCACTGCGCCATACTGTGACGTTTGATGTGCCACGTGTTAAAAATTGTGGCAAGTATGTTGTTAAAAGGACCATATAGCGTTCTATTGACGTTATTCAACGACGCCACGTCTCTTCGATGACACTCGCGACAGGGTTCTATACGCTTCAGCTTGTGCAATAAGGGCTCAAAGGGCTGCGCGGAAAGGCGTCTTAACTGCCACTCCAGGCGCACTGAGGAATCTCTAAACGGCTTGAGAGGGCACAGGCAACTCGGAACAGGGTTTACCCGAGCTGTGCACTCTCGGCGAAGGCCACATAACGAGGGAGGTTAGAGCATGAGGCATGCTTACCCCAACATGCACAGTGCGTACACACGGAACCCATCCTTTGCTAGAGCTGGGATCGTATAGCGCCAGTGATATGCATGAGCTCCAAAGCCGTGGACAAGTACAACCAGGGGCCCGTCGTTGTCCTCCCCGGCGCTGATGTAGTGGCAGTCGTGACCTCGCCACTTATAGTAGCTCCAGCCGTCTTCGCGCAAGGAGAGCCGCTCGATACCGTTCGAGTCGACCTCACACGCGATCGAGCCGCTGTCAACCGTCTGTTGCCCTCGCGTGACGCAAGCCAAGCTCCTGCGCGAACTGGCCCGAGGAGTGGCGGAGAAGCGGAAGCTGGTTTTTCTGTGCGGAGATTTCAACATCTGGCTAGCGATGCACTTGCGCACCAGGGGCTTACAGCACACAGCCGAGACAGTGGAGTCATGACGGCCGTAGATTGGCCGCTGGTTCCGGAGGACCTGAGAGCTTTTCAGCGCGTTCATGACAAGATACCACCTGCACGGCATATGAGCGAGCGATATCGTCACGCAAACTCGCACAATGGCTATCCCGTGCAACTTTTTCAGACAAGCGTGAGTATGGTCGTTCGACTTGCATTTGGCCCTTCGGTTCCGTCTTGTGCGATTTCAGTTTCTACTTCTTCGCGGAGCTCTTGAATGGACACAAGGGACAAAGTCGAGCAAGCACACGTCGATATTGTCAGGAGTAATACAGGAAGCGCAGGACATAATAAGATTTCAATATTGTAGCTAGAACGGCAGAGACTACGACAGGGGTGTGAGCATATCAGCGCGTTTGTCATTTAAGCTTACTGACATATTCCGGGTCATAGCCGTGCGCAAGAGGACTTCAAGTGCACGCATTGTACAGTGGTACTAGAGGGCTAACAGGTATGGACGTTTGCTGTGTATTGCGTTCGTATAAAACTCACCTAGTTATTCGATCTTTGACGGCACACTTACACTTGCTCAAACGCCGAGTTTTTATAACAGGCACTTCGTAGGGACAGACGGAACTTGCAGAATGAGTTTGATAAAGTATCTTTGTTTGACATGCTCTCGTCTGACAGACACTGAAAAATGATATAGATCGTTACAGATCTCAGGACACTTGTCAGCATTTGGAGTCCTGCCATTTGGATTGGCTTAGAGGGAATAATTCCCCCACCAAACACCACTGATTTTTTTTTTTGAAAACTAATTCTTTTATATAGAGACTTCTTTATATAGAGCGATATAAATTATTAGCCAACCAAAACTATTCTTGAGAACATGAACATCGAATACAAAGACCGCGACACCACGTGTAAATACCCTACGTGTCGAAGTCGCTTCAAACCTCTTTTCCCCTCTGACGGCTGAGCTAATGACACGTCTCCAACACTTTCCATGCTGGAACACTGCTGGAACTCTATGGGAATGCTCATCAAAGCTCAATCGACATGCGAACACGAACCAGAGTTGTTGTATTGAACAATAGCTCTCAGCCCATCTCGATAGTTTCGCACCAGGCTTATTACAAGTTGCACACATCATTCGGACATTTTCTTCAACGACTTGGTGTCAGGTTCCCTCGCCAAGTCTCATGCCAGTCGCTAAGTCAAGGCATAGATCGACGGAACACGTGCTGTATGGATAGTAACCCGAACCAGGGAAGTTGCGAACGAGGAACAACCCTCCTATATACTCCATATTCTCCTATACATCTCTGACAACGCAAGGGCAGTACCCTATAGGATACAGGGTGACTTTCAGCTGTGACGTTTCGTGTGGGTGTATTTTGGAAGTGCGCTCGAGCCTTTCTAGTAGGTTTACTGCAAGCAAATGGGGGTTGACATAAACGACCCAAACTTGCTTCGGCATAAGTGGTGGTGAACTTCGAAGGGGCGTGGGAGACAAAGTGTCAAAGGCAGACTGTGTCACAGGCAGACTCAGGTACCTGGTTACTTGATTGCTCGTTCAAGCGTGGAGAACTCTTTCTTTGAATTATTTTGAAACGCCGCGGTAGCTTGAAGGGCACTTTTCCCGCTTCGGATCCGGGTAGTTGTGACGCAACAAAACGCGCTGACATTGCTTCTTTGGCAATTACCGCATATTAGATGCGCGCGTTTGTTGCCTTTTACAAGCGATGCTTTCACCCCTTGAGACCCGTTGCTTTGTGCATGTTCGTTCCAGGACATTTGGAGGCTTTATACTATGGCTTTCCGAAACCTGGCTCGCAACATATACACCCGGGCAGTGCCATTCCAGCATTGGTGAGATATTTTTCAGCCAGTTTAGTCTGCCCTTTGCCTCTTATCACGCGAGACGCGACCATACGCCCAGTTCGCTATAAGCCAGTTGTGGGCAGCCTCCACTGTTCATATTGTCCTTTGCGTGCGTGTTCTCCTTTCAAATAGTTCATCCTATTATAGAACCAGGTGATGATATTCATCTTGGTAATTCCTTGAGCCGGTAATTTTACCCCTTATTATGAACTGTATCCTATTGGATATCCTTCACTCGTCCGATAGGATTGCAGGAGTGAGAAGTTTCGTGGTGCTGAAGCTGCATTCCCTGCTGCGGGTACAGGTCAACAGGCACTCGGGGCAAGGGCGCAGTGGTACGCCTCAAACACTAGCTTTTCGCGCCTCCTCTGTCCCACTTTGTTTTATGCATATTCGTGTGCACATTGGTATCACCCCGCCCCTTTTTCGTTCCCATCGCCGACAACATCCCTAACAGTTTTTCGTAAGAGCCCCAGGCTGAGCCCGACAACGAATGTTCTAACTACAACGTTGCGCGCGGGAAGCTGTTGTGCGCGCATATGCTGACTGTGCTCTCCCCCCCACCGCGTTCCGTGGCACTTCCACGGATGATTTCCTGCAGGTTTTGCTAGGTGCTGCTGCTAGCGGCGCGGGCTTGTGTCTCTCGAGCGGGGAGCGAGACGCCAGCGACGAGGGGCTGCCCCTGGTATACGATGTGGACCAGATTAACGCCTTCTGGGACTCGCGCCCGCACACGGCTCTCTGGGTAAGCGCGCCCTGAGACACCCGGAATATCAAACGTTCACCTTCTTGCTTTCTCTGAGCGACCTACGCTCGGTTCTGTTCGAGCACCCCCACGTCCGTGTTCAAGATGCGATTCGCCGCAGGGTCTTCGGACGCATCTTTCGCGGCCCTTGAGAGGGGAACAGAGTGTTGCGAGACACTTGCAACAATTCCAAGGCAACGGGTCCCGGAGGCAAGGGAGGGGGAGCGGGGTGCTGCGGGGAGCTGCCAACAGCGCGCCGCGGAGATCGCTTCAACGGTCGTGCCATTTGCCTTGGGGGTTATGGCGGACCGCAAGATGGGACGCTTCAGCGATGAGAGGTGAGATCAGGGCTAGCCATTTTGGCCTGTACTCCTACGTTTCTTTGGCCCGCTTTGATATCTCCACCGGCCGACGCTGTGGTGTGCTGTAGCCCACAGGCGGGCTTCCCTATTGTTTGAACTGCTGCCCCTTGCCGATGGATGCTGCTGCCTCCGTGTCGATTCTTGTTTGCCAACTCCCTCCAATGTTTGCCAGCTCCCTCCGATGTTTGCCAGCTCCCTCCGATGTTTGCCGCAGTCCTTCCCTGATGCACGTGCCGGCCCCGTGCTGCGGAGCCGCCTGTGCGATGTGCAGGCACTGCGAGGCGCGCGCCGTGGAGTTCCGGGAGCTCCTCACGCGCCTCGGGCCCACCTTCATCAAGTTCGGCCAGATGCTCAGTATCAGGTGAGGCCGGTCCCCGCATCGCAACTTGCGTCGTTGGTGTTTTTTCCTATGCTGTCTCAGGGCGCGCTTACCCAGAGAGCCGTGTGTGGGCGCGAGTCCCAGAAGGCGTTAATCTGGTCCACATCGTATATCAAGGGCAGCCTCTCGTTGCTGGCGTCTCTCCTCTCTCTCTCTCTATGCCCCTTCTGCACTATGCACACTACTTGATATGAACAGTTGGCACGCGATGCTGTCCAGGGTTACATACGTGCGCTCCTCTGCCACTCAGGACAGCTTGTGTGTAGGAGGCACAACACCCAGCTTATGCAAGTGGTACTCCCTGCTGGCAGTTGACAGATGACACGCGGCTGCGTGCGCCGCCTCTGTGGATGGGACAGGCCTGACGTGCTCCCGTCAACCCTGTTGTACGAGCTGCAGAAGCTCTGTGACGCGGTGCCCTCGTTCCCCACATCGATTGCGCTCGCCACCATCCGCTCTGAGCTCCAAGCCGAGGTGCGCCACGTGTCTTGAAACGTCTCCTCCCTTGCCAGGGCCCGGTGCGTCATCCCCCATTCTCATACGATTGCCAGATCCACCGCTTGGCACCGGGCCAGCTCGTGCGCTAGTCATTGAGGCAGTGATAGGTGGGCTACACGATCCGCCCCTGAGGATGGGACGCGCTCTCCTTTGCAAAGATCATCACAGTAGTATGCGCTGAGATCACAAGCCTCACTTACGATCGCGCGATGGGAGAAGAGAGTTCCACTGCTAGCAGGCAAATCGCGATCGCAAGTCCGTAAGTGCTGCACGGAACAGGTTTAGAGGAATGTTGTCATCAATATGCTTGGACTCGTCCAGCTTCAACTTGTCCCGATCAAGCCGCCCTGAATCCACTCCCTCCCACCTCGCAGTTCATCCACATCCTCCAAAAAACACGCGCGGATCTACGGCTGCCATCTGGCGCTAACGCAGATGTGGTCCGATCCTGCAGGCTGCAGACCTGTTCGACAATCTCGGCCCGGACACAGCGCCCATCGCGGCGGCATCCCTGGGACAGGTACCTGGCCTGTGGGCTCGCAAGGGCGCCGGCACCGATGCGCCGGCTTCCCCTTGCCCGCTGAGTCATCAGACCAAGCTCGGGCATCCCCGGTGTCGTGGGTGCTCCACGTAGCGGCCAATCGCGGTTCCTTTGCTGCGCTCTGGACTTTCCAACAGGGACCCCCATGTCTCCGGCAGCAGTCGTGCTTCTTGGGTAATTGTGACTTGCTCTGGGGGGGTGGGGCACTGTCAGGTATACCGGTGCCGGCTGCGCACCTCGGGGGAGTGGGTGGCCGTCAAGGTGCAGCGCCCGGACATGCTCCGTGCGGTGTCCCTGGACATCTACCTGCTGCGGAAGTACATGCACGCGGTGGAGTTCACGAAGCGGTCCCTCACGAGCATCGGGCTGATGAACCAACCCGTTGGCTACGACGTGCAGCTGTTGGATACCTTCGCCGGAGCGTCATACAAGGAACTCGACTATCTGGAGGAGGCGCGCAGCCAGAAGCTCTTCAGGTGTTCCCTCCCCTCCCGTAGATCTATTCGATATCCCGCAGGTGTCCGCTCCCCTCCCGTAGATCTATTCGATATTCCGCAGGTGTCCGCTCCCCTCCCGTAGATCTATTCAATATCCCGCAGGTGTCCGCTCCCCTCGTGCAGCGCTGTGAACTGCTCGTCAGGTGGTTTCGCATGTCTGCACAGCCGTCTGATGCTCTCCACGAGTATCATATAGTCCTGCGCAGCCATCGGATGCTCTCCACGAGTGCTCTACCGTCTGATGCTCTACAGGTGTCCCCTACCGTCCTGCAGCGTCGTCCGATGCTCTACAGGGTCAGGTCCCCTACGGTCTTGCACAGCTTGCCTCACTGAAGGGCGGTCGGCGGTTCCCCTGTCACTGGCAATGGCGCTACCCCTGGTTCAGCCTTCGCAGGCACATGCGTCCAGCCTGCCAACCCTTTCGCTTTCGCTTGGGGTCGATTCCGACCTAAACTGCCTCCCAGTCTGTCTTTGACTGACCCTGCGACGTCCTCCTGCAGTCTTCCTTTGATTTACGGGGGCCTTGGTCTTCGGGGGTGCCCTCCTGCAGTCTGCCGTTGACTGACCCAGGGACGCCCTCCTGCAGTGTGTCTTTGATTTACGGGGCCTTTGATCTCACGGGGTACCCTCCTGCAGTCTGCCGTTGACTAACCCTGGGACGCCCTCCTGCAATCTGCCTTTGATCTACGGGGGCCTTTGATCTACGGGGACACCCTCCTGCAATCTGCCTTTGATCTACGGCTGCCTTTGATTTACGGGGGTACCTCCCGCCGCCACCTACCACCCAATGCGGCAAATGGAAGTACCTAGGACATTTGAGCGGAACGTCCCTGGGAATGGGGTGTGCACGGTGTGGGCAGAACGGAGCTCCTGGCGCGCATGCCCGACACGGTGCATGTTCCGGCGGTGCGTCCTGGCTTGCACGATACCGCACCCATGTGGCATGCCGGCGATCCCTTGGATGCCGGCGGGGAGTTCGATTCGTTAATGTGCTTGCTGCAATACTTTATAGCCTCCCCTGGATCAGCCAGCTTCGGCATGCGGCGCCCAGCGCTTGCTGCAGCGCACAGGAAGGCGTCATGTGCTTCAGCATGTGGCGCCTAGCACTCACTGCAGTGCACAAGGAGGGGTCATGTGCTTCGGTATGCGGCGCACAGTGCTCACTGCAACCCTTAAGGAGGGGTCATGCGCTTCGGCATGCGGCTCACTACAGCCCAAAGGGAGGGGTCATGCGCTTTGGCATGCGGCTCACTACAGCCCAAAAGGAGGGGTTATGTGCTTCGGCATGCGCCACCCAACGCTCAATGCAATGCACAGGGAGGGGTCATGTGTTTTTTCGGCACTCGGCTCACGGCAGCCTGAAGTAGGGGTTATGTACTCGACCTGCCCGCAATAGCCCAACCCGTCGTCAATGCGAACTTCCGCTTCGCAGCCCGACCCGATCCTTCCTTCGCGTAGGCCTCATTCATCGCCTTGATGTGCGGGAGGTAGATTGGTTTGGCGCTATAGTCCATCGCCTCGCCACTTGCCTTCGAAGCGGGCTCTGCAGTCTCAAGCTCAATGC
>LGRX02011776.1:0-37852 GCA_001247695.2 Cymbomonas tetramitiformis | reverse complement strand
TGCAGAGCCCGCTTCGAAGGCAAGTGGCGAGGCGATGGACTATAGCGCCAAACCAATCTACCTCCCGCACATCAAGGCGATGAATGAGGCCTACGCCAAGGAAGGATCGGGTCGGGTTGCGGAGCGGAAGTTCGCATTGACGACGGGTTGGGCTATTGCGGGCAGGTCGAGTACATAACCCCTACTTCAGGCTGCCGTGAGCCGAGTGCCGAAACACATGACCCCTCCCTGTGCATTGCATTGAGCGTTGGGTGGCGCATGCCGAAGCACATAACCCCTCCTTTTGGGCTGTAGTGAGCCGCATGCCAAAGCGCATGACCCCTCCCTTTGGGCTGTAGTGAGCCGCATGCCGAAGCGCATGACCCCTCCTTAAGGGTTGCAGTGAGCACTGTGCGCCGCATGCCGAAGCACATGACCCCTCCTTGTGCACTGCAGTGAGTGCTAGGCGCCGCATGCTGAAGCGCATGACGCCTTCCTGTGCGCTGCAGCAAGCGCTGGGCGCCGCATGCCGAAGCTGGCAGCGCGCGGGGCACACATGCGCCCGCTCCCGCCGCCGGCTCCCCCGCGGAGGGGTTACGTGGCACGGCACGGTGACTCGCCAAGCGCGGCTTGTGGGCGCAGACTTGGGGGCACGACACAGTAACTCGCCGAGTGCGGCCTCGGAAAGGGGGCTCGGGAGTGTGTCGCGGCCTCGGAAAGCGGGTCAAGATGGGGTGCGGCCCGAGTGGCGCTCGAGTGTGTCGCGGCTCCGGAAAGCGGGCTTCGGGCATAAGCGGCCCTCGGAAAGGAGCTCGGAGTGTGTCGCGGCCTCGGAAAGCGGGCTCGGGAATGTGTTGCGGCCTCGGGAAAGGAGGCTCGGGAGTGTGTCGCGGCCCCGGAAAGGGGGCCTGGATTGTGCGTGCCCCCTGGAAAGGAGGCTCGGGAGGCGGTGCGGCCTCGGGAAGGGGGGCTCGGGAGTGTGCGGCCTCGGAAAGGGGGCTCGGAGTGCTGCTCTCGGAAAGGGGGCTCGGAGTGTCGCGCTCCCGGTGCGGGGGCTCGGAGTGTCATGCCTCGGAAAGGGGGCCTCGAGTGTGTTGCGGCCCCGGGAAAGGGGGCTCCGGAGTGCGGTGCGGCCTCGGAAAGGGGGCTCGGGAGTGCGGGTGCGGCCTCGGGAAGGGGGCCCCGGAGTGTGTTGCGGCCTCGAAAGGGGGCTCCGGAGTGCGGTGCGGCCCTCGAAGGGGGCTCGGGAGTGTGTGCGGCCTCGGAAAGGGGGCTCGGGAGTGTGTCGCGGCCCCGGAAAGGGGGCTCGGGAGTGTGCTGCGCCCCCGCCGGAAAGGGGCTTGGGAGTGCGGTGCGAAGGAGGGAAGGGCTTCGCTCAGTCGAGTGCCCTATGTTGCTCCGCGCACCCTCCGAGGTGGCAGGGGCTGGTACTATGAGTTGCTTTGGCACGGCCTCGCACAAGTTTATAGTTGGTGTGTGCATCTTGGGAGGGTCTGCTCAATGGTGTGGGCGGCCTAGGAGGGGACGCTCGAAAAAAGGGTACTGGTCGGCGTGATGTGGCCTCGGAGGGGTCGCTGGGTTGTGTGTGGGGCACTGGGTAATGTAGAGTGAGAGTACCGGAAAGTACAACAAGGTACACAACTTTGTGCAATTGCATTTGAGGCGAGGCGTGAATGATGGACACGCAGGTAATCGAAGAGGGCACATCACGCAAGGTGCTGACAACGCAATGGGTGGAGGGCGTTCAGCTGGCACGCTCCCCTCCCGAGGTACCTTCCCGGGACTTCCCTTCCTTCCTGTCGATGCGCGCCTTTGCGCCCTCTCGCATGCGGAGGTGTCTGCCGGGCAACTACCTGGGGTAGAGTACTTTCTCACAGGCCAGCCCGCCCGCCTTCGCCCCCATGTGACGCCTCTCTAGCCCCCTCCGCTCGCCCCACCTTCCATCCGCACGTGAAGGCTTGTCGGGGCGCCCTGACCAGAACCTCTTGTAAAACCTGGAAGAACCAACGTGAAGGTTTGACGCGCGCCATTTGCCGTCTTCGTGAGCTAGCGCATCTGATTGTTCCTTGACACATGTGCTCAGAACTCAAAAGAGCGCAAAACGCCGCACCAGAAGCACCAGAGTCACCAGAATTGTGGTGCTGGTGGCAAAGTCTGAGGCTGCGCAAGTGGTGGGCCGCAGGTGATCAACAAGCTCGTGAAGGTCGGAGTGGAGTGCTTCCTGGCGCAGCTCCTGGACATGGGCTACTTCCACTCCGATCCGCACCCTGGTGACCCTTGCCTGCATTTCCCCCTCGCTGACTCTTGCCATCCTAGGTTCATGTCACTGCACACGCAACGGGCCGAGCAGGTGCACGCTGATGCGAGGCTGGTCTTGAATGACATCTCCAGGATTGTGACAGCTGTGGGCGGAAGGACCCGGCGGGCGCAAGCAGGCAACCTGCTGGTGACGACCGATGGGAAGCTGGCGCTGATTGACTTCGGGCTGTGCGCGGAGGTGTCCCGACCAGATACTCAAAAGTGAGTGCTGCTCTGACCAGCCTCTGACCCGTGCCTTGTGGCTTGGCTCCTTTTGTTTGCTCATCTCGTGTCCACCCCCCCGGTACCGGCTGGATCCTCGACAATATATACCAATGTTGGTTCCAGGGTATCAAGCAGCCCTCGGCATTGTCCCATCTTCGAACTGGTCAAAGGGAGCGCGCCTAGCAGTGAAAAATGGTGCCACGTGTCAGATTGTGAGAAGTATGCAGCTCCGCTTCGGGGACGCACCCCGGGTCCTCCAGGCGACAAAGCCCACGCCTGAGATGAGCCTGAGCGTTGAGGTGAACTGAAGGGAGTGGATCCCTTGCCGACGTCGGCGGAGTGGATCCGTGGCCTCGGGGCGTGACGGGGCGATGCGCTTGGGCTGTGCTGGGCAGTATGACCACGGCCATCGTTCATCTCATGCAAGGAGACGTGACCGAGCTGCTGCAGGACGCCATTGGTACTACTCTCAACATCCCTCGCTCCGCTCATTCCCAACTTATTCCCACCTGAGATACTCTGCCATGTTGTTTGGATCCAGTTCACGTGATTATCGCTGCCAATCATATCATGCGGTGTCAGATGCGCACAATGCGATTCCGTGAGCACACCCCGGATTCTGGAGTGCCTCGTGAAGTGCCATTGGATGTCCACAACAAGCTGCAAGCTGGAGAAGGCGATATCCATGAGGCATGCTGGCGAGTGTCCGGATGGGGTATGGAATGCCCAGGTTTGGGCTTCCTTCCGGCGGACGTGGACACGGATATGCTACTCCCAGGTGAAACCCCAATGTAATCAAGCAGGGGGGTCTATAGGTCCGCTGGGGTGTGAATTTACTTTGTTGTGCTTTTGCCGAAGCCCGTGGATGCGCGCGGGCTGAGAGGCTGGGCGTGGGACGGAGGGCGCAGTGCTGCAAAAGGTGTTTGATCAAGGGCAGCTTGCGGCTGAGGAGGAGGGTCCTCTGTTGTCGCGTTTCAAGGTACACGGTGGATTCGCCCACTACCACTCGTATCCGTCTTGTGTACCCTGCCACGTTTCACATTAATGACCAAGTGTCCAAATGCCAATGACCGTCAGAGGCATAGTGTATCGAACAGATGACAGATTACAGGTCATCTGGTGTGCCCATGTTGGAGGGAGCTCGCGGACAAGGGTATGGTCAGATGGGAAATGGCGCCGGCTGAGAACAGGGCAAACTGGTGACGTGCAGGCAACTGCGCAGCGGCGGAGGCAGTTTAGCGCCATTTCCAAGGACCTGAACCAGATTTTCTTCGACTTCCCTTTTCAGGTAATTTGGGCTCATCATTTCTCTCCTCCCTCCTCATCACATGATATTTAGTACCAAACTCTTATTCCGGCCGCCTAAGAAGTTGCCTTATGGGTAGGGTGGCGCCGTTGGCCGTGTGTCTGAGGACGTGCGTGGTATTAATCTTAGCTTTCAGACATTCCATCGCACATGTGGTTCAAGCACAGCCGTATGGCACTTCGAAATATATCCGAAACCCCAAAAGTTGATGTGTGCGGACTGGGACAAGAACTAGATGACTTAGGTTACTGGATTCCTCTGTCTCAAGAATGAAACCTTTAAATGAGCTTCAACAATAATTCTTCTAGAAAGACGTCTGGATTTCTAGATGCATATGCTTTACGCTATGTGAATTAGGTACCAAAAACGCCCCAAAGAATATGCAGTTTAAACTTACGCCAGCTACCACACACACACACACAGGGCTCCACACAGTGTGTGCTGAATCCTTTCATCCCCGGCGAGGGTTCATAGTGCAGTCTCCTGTGGCTACGGGGTGCCAAAGGATTCGCAAGGATAAGCATACACACACACACAGGGCTCCAGTCACGGGGAGTTGGTGCTGGGGGTAGAGGGCTACAAGCGCCAGTCGATGGCTGATGCGCAAGTTTGGATGAGGGCAACCCAGTTTATCATTCTCAGCCCCTTGGGACAGCGCTTGGGCATTCTGGCCGTGGCGTGGGTGGGCAAGCTCTCTTGGGACCAGGCTGTAGGGGGCAGCGGGGTGATGTGGGGTGTGGGCTTGGTGGTGGAGGGGTGGCTCGATTGGCGGAGGTGAGCCGGCTCCAGAGACACAGCAGCAGTGCGCCGGCAGGACAGCCGCAGAGGGGCTCAGGTGGCCCAGTGAGGCTCAGGGAGCAGAGGGGTGGTCTTGCGCGTGGGCTTGGTGGTGGAGATATGGCTCGCGCAGCTTGGGGGGCAAGGATGAACCGGCTTCAGGCACAAGGCGGCAGTGCGCTGGCGGTGCAGATTCAGAGGGGCTTGGGTGGCTCAGCGAGGCTTAGGGGGTCCCATTCTTCACTAGTGAGCTCCGGAGAATCCGGATGAGTGTCCCGAAGTGTGTGCTGAATCCTTTGATCCCCGGCGTGGGTACATAGTGCAGTCTCCTGTGGCTTCGGGGTGCCAAAGGATTCGCAAGGATAAGCATACACACACACAGGGGCTCGGGTGGCTCAGCGAGGCTTAGGGGGTCCCATTCTTCACTAGTGAGCTCCGGAGAATCCGGATGAGTGTCCCGAAGTGTGTGCTGAATCCTTTGATCCCCGGCGTGGGTACATAGTGCAGTCTCCTGTGGCTACGGGGTGCCAAAGGAGTCGCAAGGATAAGCATACACACACAGAACCCTCCCCCCGGGGCCTAACCCTCGCCGGATTGGCGGGGGGACAAAGAATGGAGGGGGGAGCGTTTGCCGGCTGAGGGGTATGACCCCCCCACACGGCTAGGGTTGCGTGTGGTGTCGGTTGATAGCGCTCGGGGTTCCCTGCTGAGGCCTTCGAGTGCAGGGTGTTGGCTGCTGCCTTCGCCGATCGGAGCCTTGGTTGTGTGTTCTCCTTCTTGTGTTGATTGTGTTGGTTGTGTTAGCGGTGGTGTCGGTTGGGTGTGGTCTGGACCCGGGCCCGTAAGGACGAATCCGCACTTCTGGTGTGGTGGCCGTCGCTTGCCGTTGCTCTCTACGGTCCAGATCCGGTCTTGGGTTTCACGCACACATGTGTGGTTCGAGTTGTGTACATATTTTGCGCCTGTGCAGGCATGGTTTCATATATTTGTTTGGGGAGCCAACAGCAGATGGATTTTGCATCAACAGCAACGGTCGAGGGTACCGGAGACCTTCGGGACTCGGTTACTTTTGTACAGACAGCCCTCCGCGCGGTTGGCATAGAGCGCCCATTCAGGCCAACCCAGCTGACAGTCCAGTATATTGGATACAATTGTATCTGACGGATGCCTCTGCTGGCGTCAGCACCTGCCTGCCCAATCCCCCGGGGTGAGAGGCAGGATTCCTGAGGCCACGGCCGGTTGCAATTCCATGGCGATGCGATTCCGGGTGCTGTTTTTTGGCTCGATTTTGGTTTTGATTTTTCGGCTTGGTGGCAGGTGGTGAGCGTCACTGGGCGTAGTGTTCGAATGAATGAATTATGACTATGAGTTTTGATGAAGGTAATCGGGCGAATGAGGGGTTTGTTTATAGTGTGAATATGGAAGGGGCGGCTGGGCAGGCGGCGGACCTGGGCCACGGATAGTGTAAATAATGAAAGGCGTGTTGATGGTGGGAGATCGGATGGGCAGAGTGTGGGCCCAGCGATGGCGGCGTTGCCAGTGGGCACCCTGGTGGAGGTGTATTGGCCAGGTGAGCGCAGCTGGTATGGTGGACGGTTAGGGGGGGGGGCATCTGTGGAGGGGGCGACGGTGATTGAGTACCTTGATGGGAACCCGGAGAGAGAGGAGGTGTTCCTGGAGGACAGGCCGAGAGACCCGGGTGATCATGACGGTTTCCTGTCCAGGCGGGGTGGTGGGCGGCGCGTCGGGGTGAAGACGGCTGGTGGCTGGAGCAGGGAGGCGGAGAAGGGCTTGCTTATGGGTTGGCGGCAGCTGCCTCGGGGGGATGCGGGCGCGGGTGCGGGTGGCGAAACTGAGGGGGTCAGCGGGGAGGACGGGGCCGGAGTGGATGGTCTGGCGGATGGGATGGCAGTGAGCAGCGGAGAGGGCGTGGAGGGCCCTCATCTGTCACTTCGATTGGAACTGTCGGGGCGTTCGGCTGGGGTTAGCGTTGATCTTGGGAGTGGTGCTGTAGCGGTGGGACAGTCGGGTGGTGAGGAGGCCGTGGGGGTGGCGGGTGAGGGTGTCCACGGGGTAAGGTTAGGGACGAGGACGGTGGGGGCAGAGCGCGGGGCTGATGTGGCGGGTGAGGGAGGGGCTGTGGAGCCACTGAGACCATTGGGGGGTGCCTCGGGAGGGACTAGTGGGTCGGCGCAGCTCGAGGGAAGTGGCGGGCGGAAGGGGGCAGGACAGCGGGTGGGGAATGTGGTCTGCTCGGTGCCGGGGCGCTCAGTGGGGGCCCAAGGAAGCAGACGAGCCCTGACGGAGCATTTTCGGCGGAGCCATCCTGACGCATCGGGGCTTCTGCTGTCTGCGGCGAGGCTCACGCGGTGCCCTGAGCAGAGCTGTGGACATATCCTCTCGGAGACTGGATTGCGGCAGCATCAAGGTCGGGGTGGGGGCTGTCTGGCTAGTTATGCTCAGCGTTGTGCGCCGGCTCAGGGGGGAGGCGGCAGTGGGGGCCGGGGCAATCCACGGGCGGCGGGGCGGGCGCAGGGGCAGCACGGAGGCGAGAGCTTGGTGGGGGACCCGGATGGGCTTGGAGAGGCGGGGTGGACATGGCTGCGAGGACTGAGTGTCGACGAGTGTGCTGTGAGCGACTTCCCTTCCCTGATGGTGCCGAAGAAGTTGTGGGGACTGTTCACCGAGGTTGTGATGGCCGCGCTTCGGAGGATGCGGGTGGGCACAGAGGACGTCGAGGCCTACAAGCTGTTCTTTTTACTCCCGCGCCTGGTTCTTCAGCCGGTCCAGCAGGGGGCGAAGCAGGGTGTGGCCCAGGTCATTAAGGAGCGTTGCGCCCACTTCCTACGCGGCGAGTGGGAGGGGCTGCATGCGGAGGTGCCGGGGGATCGACGAGCTGTGGCCGAGGCGGATGAGGAACGGGTACTGCGAGATGCTGTGCGGTTGGTGAAGGCGGGGCAGCTGGGAAAGGCAGCGAAGAGGCTGGAGTTGGCCAAGCTGGCACCAGCGACGGAGGAGACGTTGCTGAAGCTGGAGCGGTTGCACCCGGCTGGGACAGGCAGGAGGCAAGATGTGGGAGAGGATCGCCGGCGGGAGCTTCGGGGGCAGGCGCTTGAGCTGGATGAGAAGACGTTCGATGATGTAATGCGTAATCTGCCGCGGGCCTCGGGACCGGGCAGCTCTCAGTGGCGCTGGGAGCATATGTGGGCGGTCCATGTCTCTGGTGGGCGAGATGCACTGTTGGAGGTGTGCAACCATCTGGCGGCAGGTCGGGCCCCGGCGGGGGTTCGGGAGTGGTTGGCAGGCGCGAGGTTAGTGGCGTTGCTGAAGGACGACCTCGGCGTCAACGTCCGGCCCATTGCGTGTGGCGAAGTTCTCCGGAAGCTAGTGGCGAAGGTCATATGCAGGCAGCGTGCGAAGGCCCTCAGGGCTCGATTTTGTGGGCGTCAACAGGAGGATGACCATGGTGGACTGCGGGCGGCCCAGATTGGGGTTGCGGTGAAGGGAGGGGCGGACCTGGGGGTCCACACTGTTCAGGCGGCCCTGGATCGGCACCCGGAATGGGTCTGTGTTAAGGCAGATGCCAGGAATGCCTTCAATGCGGTGCACCGTGAGGCAATGTTTGAGGCTATCGAGCGGGACTTCCCGGAGCTGTGGGCATGGACGGACCTTTGTTATGGGGTGGATGCGAACCTGGGGTTTCGGCTGGGGGGCGTTGATGGCTCGGTGATGCGATTTGTCAAGTCGAAGGAGGGCACGCAACAGGGGGACCCCCTGGGGCCACTTTACTTGGCTGCCCCGTTGCAGGTGGTGCTGGAGCGGGTTCAGGAGGGACACCCTAGCGTGGTCATCTTTGCCTACTTGGATGACGCTTTCTTCCTGGGCCCTCCGGTTGAAGCGGCGCTCGCGTATGAGACTTATATGGAGGAGGCAGTGGCGATTGGCCTGGATATTCAGCCGGTGAAGTCAGCGGCTTTCTCGCCTGAGGGGGACGCCAGTTGCTTCGAGGCCGGGATGCCGGGTGCACGGGGGGAGCTGGACTTCATCGATGTCTTGGGGGTGCCGGTGGGGAAGGCAGAGGCGGTCAGTGTGGAGATGTTGAAGAAGGTGGAGGAGCTATGTGGCATCCTGCCCCTCTTGAACAAGCTTGGGCATGCGCAGGCCCAGGGGCTCCTGCTACGATTCTGTGTCCACCCGAGGCTGGGGTTCTGGCTGCGAGGTGTGCCGCCGGAGATGATGCGGGAGGCGGCTGAGGAGCATGACAGGAGGATGCAGGGGGCGTTGCGGGACTTGCTGCCTGGCGGTGGATTGGCATGGCACTCCTGTGAGTTTGCCACCCTCCCGCATGGGATGGGCCTGACTAAGGCGGCGAGGGTGAGCAGTGCGGCCTGGCTTGGTGGGTTTGCGCAAGTCTGGGAGCATATGCGGGAGCTCTTTCCAACAGTGACGGCGGGGACCGAGGACCTCGGGGCTGAGAGCGACTTGCCGTATGTTAATTCTTTGCAAGCGGCCATGCAGAAGGTGTCGGAGGCAATGGAGGTGATTGGGGAGGCGAGGGGAGCAAATAAGCATTTGCCACCACAAGTGCCAAAGGCGGACGACGTCAAGAAGTTGAGTGATTACAACAGGTCTCAAAAACGTGCCCAACGGGTCTATGCTGCTGTCCTCCACTCTGCGGATTGGCTTTGGCTGGCTGGGCACGTGGGGGCGTCTCGGCTCCCCTGGCTTTTCTCGGTGACCTTCAACAGTATTGGGCCTGCTTTCTTGAGGGGTGTTCCATGCTGCCCAGCCCTGGAGCTCAGTTCGGCGGAATACCGAGTGGCCCTGCGGCACATTCTTCATGCGGAGCAGCCCCTCCTTGGCCAAGTGGAGGAGTGCCCCGATTGTGGAGGAGAGCGGGATCCCACCGGGACACACTTACTGGCATGCCGGGGGGAGTGGGAACTGGGGGAGGAAATTGGTACTCTTTCATCCACCACAAACTGCAGAGGGTGCTGTTCGAGGTGGCCAAGTCTGCCTATCCCTTGGCGTCTGCATTGCACGATGACTTCGGGGCTACCTGACCTACTCACGGAATCATTGCCCGGATGTGACAGTGCTGGATGAGGAGGGACCGGGCCAGCATGTGCTGTTTGATGTGGCCACGGCGCGGCCGGTGTCAGACGCGCACCTGGGAGCGGCCATGATGGCCCCCGGGGCGGCGGCGAAGAAGGTAGAGGAGAGCAAGGTGGCGACGTACGGGGATGTCCGCCCAAACATCCCCGCCTTCGGCGCCTTCAGGCAACGTGAACAAGATCAAGAGGTTTTTTTTCACCACGACGTTGAACTCCATTTTTTTCAGCGATGACGACGCCACGGACGAAGTGTGCGTGTACCTGCGGGAGCCTCGCGAGGACGGTAGCACGGTGGTCGGTATGATAGTGGAGGACACCGAAGAGTACCACACCAACGCCGGCTTCATGATAGCGCCCCAGACATACCGGCGCTTCCAGCCCTTTGTGGTCAAGGCGAACAACGGGGACGTGGACTACGACGCGGCGTGGCATGCACTATTCTACTTCCTGCAACTGAAGTTCAGTCGCCCCTCGTCCACCAAGGCGCACCAGTCGCTCAAGCGGTTACGCATTGCCGAGGACGAAGACCCGCTCGGCCTGAGCACACGACTGTTCCGCTTGGTCGTCAGGGTGAACAGGGCTCACCTCAGGGACAAGCCACTGGTCTCCGACGAGGGAGCAGTGGGCCACTTCCTGGACGCCTTACCAGAAGGAGTGGCAGGCATTGTCCGGGAAAGGCAACACCGGGACATCACCAACCATGCCCAATACACACTCAAAGAGATGACCACAGTGGCACAGCAGATCTTCGACGAGCTGAAGGACTTTGAGAACAAGTGTCTGGGGCGCGCGCTAGACCAGGATAACTTGCACAAGTATGCAAATTCCTTCCCCAGTGGGGCCACCCGCAGCGTCTTGATGTCACTGACCAAGCCCACCGCCACCGAACCTGCCAAGCCCCCCAAGACTACGCCAGTCCTCAAACCACTTACCGCACCGCATGGCACGCTCCGGCGTGGGAGGACGCGTTCGAGGAGACAGACTATGTCACGCAGGATGGGTCTGGCGGTGGGATGCAGGAATCTGAGGGAACGCAGCGTGAGCGGTCTGGGCAGGCTCCCGGTGAGGCAGGCGAGGCAGGCGCGATGGCATCGAGACTTTTGGAGAGCATGGAGGACGTGCGGCGGGAGGTGGAGCATCTGGGCACTGTGGAGGGTCAAGGAGAGGGCACCGCCGAGGCGCGATCTGGAGGGGCACGGGCAGGCATAGGCGGGCTCAGCCAGGCGGCGTCAAGTGTCGAGGATATCTTGAATGAGTGGGATGACCTTTTGTCGCCGGGCCCGGAGAGTGGGGTCTGGACTCAGGAGCAGAGTGGGGCCTCGCCGGAGCAAGCAATGGCCTTGGCTGAGGGAGGGGTGGCCACCTTGATGGGGGCGAGCAGGCGGGTGGCCGGCCTTCTTGGGGGGGTTGCTGGCATGGGGGGAACTGATGAGGATGACGGGGGAGATGTGGGGAGGTCCGCGGGTGGAGATGACACACGCCGGGCCCCTCAGAGCCCGGGGGCCCATCATGGCGGCGATGACCACTTACAACAGGTTGCACGGCAGCATACGGCATCTCATCAGCTTCAGTGCCTATCGGACGAGGTTGCTGGCCGTGCCGGAACTAAAAGTGAGCAGCTGTCGGGAAGGCGACGACCGGGTGGTGAAGTATCGGCCACCGGGAGGGCTTGGATCACACAGGCAACTGTGGGGATGGGACCCCAAGTAGGTACAGTGCGGCGTGACAGTTACAGCGCAAGTGTGGAGCGCATTGCTCAAGTTCGCAGCCACCTCGCAAGGCAATCAGCGCAAGTGCTCCAGTCACAGGGAGTTGGTGCGGGGGGTAGAGGGCTACAAGCACAAGTCGGTGGCGGATGCGCAAGTTTGGATGAGGGCAACACAGTTTATCATTCTCAGCCCCTTGGGACAGCGCTTGGGCATTCTGGCCGTGGCGTGGGTGGGCAAGCTCTCTTGAGACCAGGCTGTAGGCGGCAGCGGGGTGATGTGGGGTGTGGGCTTGGTGGTGGAGGGGTGGCTCGATTGGCGGGGGTGAGCCGGCTCCAGAGACACAGCAGCAGTGCGCCGGCAGGACAGCCGCAGAGGGGCTCAGGTGGCCCAGTGAGGCTCAGGGAGCAGAGGGGTGGTCTTGCGCGTGGGCTTGGTGGTGGAGATATGGCTCGCGCAGATCGGGGGGCAGGGATGGACCGGCTTCAGGCACAAGGCGGCAGTGCGCTGGTGGTGCAGATGCAGAGGGGCTTGGGTGGCTCAGCGAGGCTTAGGGGGTCCCATTCTTCACTAGTGAGCTCCGGAGAATCCGGATGAGTGTCCCGAAGTGTGTGCTGAATCCTTTGATCACCGGCGTGGGTACATAGTGCAGTCTTCTGTGGCTACGGGGTGCCAAAGGATTCGCAAGGATAAGCATGCACACACACACATTTATATGGTGAGCGCCACTGAATTGAGCTGGGTTGTTTGGCTGTGGCGGCGAGGGGGGGTTTGCCAAAGGTTCCGGAGTACTTCGCCCTAATTACGCGTGCACTTATCGTGCTCGAGGGAATTGCAGTGACAGGAGATCCTACATTTGACATCTTCCGCGCAGCATATCCGTACGCCTCGCAGCGCGCTGTACAACTCTTTGGGGCGCACCAGATGGCCACCATCCTTAGCGAGGCCAAGCACCATCCGCAGCTTATACGCGCCTCGGCCACTGGCTTCCGCCACGCATATCATGTATTGAGGCACTTTGTGCTGCACATGAAACACACCCTTAGCGTATATTGGACAGCATTGTCGGGGTCATAAATAATGTGTCGATAATGTAGAATGTTTTTGCGGATATCCACTTAATCTGAATGCACGTTCGTTGCACATGCACCTGGATGTGCAAGCGTGGCACAAAACCCACAGCCTCGAAGATATTCACATCTAACATTTTATGAAATGTCCAATCATTTTTATTGTAAGTGTGAGATTGTGTGTGCTCAAATACAGTTGAAAGCGTACTTGTAAGTGGAATACAGAAAGCATAGCACCGCCATGCAAAATATGAGTGGTGTCGTCATCATTATTCTTCCGGTGCATGTCATTGACCCCATCTACCTCGATTAAGTAATTTGAATAAATTGAAGAAAAACCGGAAGATGTGCATGCTCAAAGTCAAGATAATTAAACATCACCCCCGGCTTAATTGTGTTGTATATTGGGTTATACATTAAGTGAGACAATGCCCATTCGTATTCGCAAGTCAACTTTAGCGCGGCAACGTTGGTAGTTGCAATAAGAGCTAGTCATTATTTAAGCTAGATTACATTCCTAATTCTAATGAAACATGGCATATCAGGACCAATAATAACGGCTAGACATTCAACATCACGCATCAAGCGTCACCATCAGAAGAAGCCTGCGCAGCTGCTTCCTCTGCTACTCGCCGTGCTTTCCATTCCCAGTGTGGGATGCCGCGGCGAAACACCCGTGACAGAATGCAAATGTGAGATTAGGTCACGCCAAAGTTTTAGCTGTAGTGTCAGACATCCACACGTCAGCGCACGGAACACATGCAAGACTGCCCCACACGCGATTCAGAAAAACAGTGTTTGACAAGAACCCTGCAGGCGTGTGAAACATCCGTTTAGATCATTTGACCCATGCATATTGAGCATATATCATTTGTTTTACGACATGCGAGAGATCACCATCAAAGAAGGTGACGGAGCTATGAAGAGCACAGAATGCAGGTTCATCTGTAGTTAATAAGGCTCAAACACGAGGTCCAACATCTGCAGCGCCCTCAAAAAACATGTCGAACTTCACTGATGATGGCCGTGACGCTCAGATTCTTAGCCACGTTCTAGACGCACAAAATTCAGATCTATACCACATACAACTAAGACAAGGGGTATAAACTAAGGGGATTCCACGCCCAGTGTTTGCCGCGACGACTACAAGACGCACTTAGGGAGAGCCGTGCGATGCAGGGTTGAGTTACTCGAAAACCCTGAGAGTTCAATTTTGCCGCTCGATCGTCTCAGAATCCCAACTTCCTCGCTTCTGAGCGTTCCGACAAAGCTTTGACCGAATATGTCTTTACATTTTGACGATGAACGAAAACGGAGGGTCTGCTTGCTGTATGCATATATTGCTGAAATCTGTATAGGCAGCCCTCGGACCGGGAATCCCGGTGCAGGCCCCTATGATAGCTTCCTAGGTAGCCAACTCTGGATTGGTGACTGATGACTGTTCGTGCTGTGACACACCGAGGTGGCACTGGCAAGGCACGGTATCGGTTGCAACGACTGATATCCGATATATCGATATATCGGCGATATTGCTATCAATCGATAATTTGTTTAAGAGTTATCGGAATATCAATATCGACTAATTACTATTTATGTAACATCGGTATCAACTAATACAACGCCATATCATATCGGCAGACTAATACAAAATCAGTGTCATATCGGGAAAGATATCGGAATGTCGAAGTATCGGAAGCGATCCTTCGGCTGTAAGAGAAGTGGCGTCCCAAGGACCAAGCAAGCGTCTTGTACCGACACACTTGCATATGCGAGCACCGCCCAACGTGACACGCCCAATGCCAAGAAGTCCATTTTTTTCAACACAAAAACCATAGTTGCAAGTGTTACTTTTTAGATAGCGATAGTCAAGTTGAATATGAACCCGCTACAGCAGTGCCACAGGGCAAGAAAAATGATGACGAGTTTGACTTGTATCTTGCAGAGTGGCGGAAGACTCAGGGGGGGTGGATTCCATTTTATTACGATGTTCAAGATGACCAGACGGTTCCTTGCTGCGCCTGCGACCCTGCGAGCACAACCGGTGTCAGTAGAGCGAGCTTTTAGCGCTTGCATCCAGATTCATAGCGACTTAAGAAAACGTCTGAATGAAGGGACCATTGAGCATTCCCTAATAATGGTTGCAATTAACTAGATATGTAGATAGGTAGGAATAATGTGCCGAAGAGCTGAACTAGATAGGTAGGAGTAGGCAGAATTCGTGTGCTTGCTAGGAACCGATATATCACTTTATTATGATATCGGTATTACCCAATAGTTTTTTTTTCACATAACGAAAAATCGGTATCAACTAATACCCAATTAGTTAATATCGGTATCGACTAATAACTTAAAGACACTATTGGTATTGCCAGATTTTTTGACATATCGGTATCGACTAATAACACCTTGGACCAACCGATACCGTGCCTTGGTCACTGGTAGCTAGGTCCGAGACCGTTCCGACTCCGAGACCGTTCCGGGTATATCTAGCTTAGGGTTTATTATCTTGGTAGAGTTTATCTATATTGGTTCACAGACTTTCTGATATCTCTGAACTAGGATATTCCCTACATTCTGGGAAAACCAGAAGACGCGTCTTCTGAACGTCTTCTGAACGTCTTCTGAACGTCTTCTGAGACGTCTTCTGGGTCCAGAAGACACCCAGAAGACGTCCAGAAGACGTCTTCTGCGCGCATTCTAATGTCTACCATCTTCTGGTTTCCAGAAGACGTTCAGAAGATCTTCCGGGAAGACGTCCAGAAGTTATCTTATGGACGTCTTCTGTATGACTTCTGTACATCTTCTGAATTCCGGAAGATGTCTTCTTGATATCTTTTAGGTGTCTTCTGTACATCTTCCCGGAAGATCTTCTGGACGTCTTCCAGAACTCAGAAGATGGTAGACATTAGAAGTCGCGTAGAAGACGTCTTCTAGATGTCTTCTGGAATCCAGAAGACGTATAGAAGACATCTTCCGGAATCCAGAAGATGTACAGAAGTCATGCAGAAGACGTTCAGAAGATATCTTCGGGACGTCTTCTGGACGTCTTATTATATATATACATATCATTATACAGACATTAGAAGACGTCCAGAAGATGTCTTCTGGACGTCTTCTGCACATCTTCTGGGATCCAGAAGATGTCCAGAAGACGTCTTCCGGAACCCAGAAGATGTGCAGAAGACGTCAAGAAGACATCTTCCGGACGTCTTCTGTAACTCTACCAAAAGTCGCTATACGTATGCGTCCAGGTTACACGCATGCAGTTCGTTGGCAGGATGATACAAATGGAACAAAGAAGAAGGTTTTTTTACAAAGCTATTTATTTACATATTTACAGTTTCAATCATCAGAACCGTCTTCACTACTAGCACTAGAAAGGATTTCCTTCGGAGACCCCGCTTCGGAGCTGGTGGTTTCGTATGCCCGATGCAAGTTCTCCTTGAAGATGGGGCGGAGGTGGCTGATGGGAACCACCAGGCCCCACTTTGACTTGTCCCCGAAGGGGTACGTCTTCTCCTCCATCGCAGTGAGAAGTTGGGACCCGAGGCCACCCGGCCCGGCGATCTTGTCGTTCGCCTTGAGGCCCTTGCCGTACAACTTCTCCAACCCGACAAAGGCCATTTCCATGCCATTTTGCCAGGCGGACAAGAGCAACGGGGCGTTGTCAAAGCCAACGTCGTCCTTGTCTACGGCCAAAGAGAGCACCTGGGTGCAGTCACACAAAAGTTTACGATCAGCTGCAAATGTCACTTACGTAATTAAAGAAACTAAATACATATCCAGAAGACGTGCGGAAGATACCCAGAAGACATATGTGATATCTTCTGGATATCGTGTATTCTAAGGGTTGTGCTTGCAGAACCATACCTTGATGCCAACATACTCGCCATTCAAGTGAAGGGCGGTGACCGACTTCTTTTTCGCTGTACCCGACTTCAAGCCATGGGCGGCCACATCCTTTGAATTGGGTGGGTGCGTTATCACCCCCGTGAGAAGGGGCATGTCCGCGGTCCATATCGCGGACTTCCCCTTCTCGTGGTAGAACCCCGTGGGGAGTATCTCCGGATCGTTCACCAGAGACTCCACCACGCAGTACAATACCACGTGGCTACCCACCTCAAACCCCTCTTCAGCATCCTCCGCCACCGCCTTCTTCTTCCCCTTCGGGTCCTCCGCCACCGCCTTCCCCTTCGGGTCCACCGATGCCGCCTTCCCCTTCGCCTTGTTGTCCTCCGCCACCGCCTCCGCCACCTTCCTAACCTTAGAGCTGCCCGCCTTTTTTTCCAGCTCCTCGATCTGCGTCTTTGACTCCAACTCGAGCTGCAAGCATGCCGCCACTGAAACAGGCATATGTTAGTATGTTATACAAGAAGAAGACACTCAGAAGACACTCAGAAGACACTCAGAAGACAGTCAGTCATACTTGCCTATTAGCTAAGCCCTATTAACTAAGGAAGACGTGCAGAATACACTCAAAACGTCTCTGAGGTGTCCTGGTGACGTCTTCTTGGTGAGACAACAAAACAGGTGAAACAGAAATTAATTAAGCAAATTAACGTACCCATCTCATCCTTCGCCTCACCGTCCAAGGCGTCCAAGGCCTTGGCGGGCAGCTCGTGCAGCACCAACCCGTCGATGCTGAGCAACGCTGCCTTTTTTCCTCGTGCGTTGGGTACTTGGTTCGGGCGTCGGTCTCAATGACCAACGCCTGAATGGCGTCCGTGTGCTTGCGGTAGTATGGGTGGGCGGTCCGGGAGGCTTGCCAAACCCACTTTCCCTTTTCGGTGCCCCTCCCCGACACACAGGTATACACCCCATACCTCCAAAATATTCTAAAATCGCAAATCATGTTCCTGAGGCGCCTGCTCACATCACGAACATCGTAGTCGTCGCTGCAGGCCAGGACTTCCTCCCTGAAGGCCGTAGCCGCAAACGCTTGGTCCGTTACGTTAAGCAGCGGGTCCAGCCGCCCGTCGCAAATCCGCTCCACCATGATGCGGGTGAAGTCCGCTTGGAAGTGGAGCCCGCCCGTCTTGGACAACTTCTTCTTGGACTCCCCGCGTTGGTTTCCCCCACCGCCTCCGCTCCCCTCCTCCCCATCCCTTGCTACGAGCCACTTGATGAAGTTTTCGTCGCTGGCGGTGCCTCCCACCGCCGCGACGAACGACTCAAACTTCTCCCGGAGGTCACCCTCCTTCACCCCGCTGGCATTCTTTCGTTTCAAGGAATTAGACATTTTGTTTTCTGAGTTCTTTAAAAAGTCAAACTGTGCTGGAAGTATCGTTAACGGGTACTTTTTAGCGCCGCAAAGATGCCTGGAAGACGGGTAGAAGGTCTTTCGCGTGTCTCTGACGCATCCTGTTCCGTACCCCGGTGATCGTACCGGTATCGAAACGACACCAACGTTCAAACAGGGCCGTCGATCAGCGAGCCCCTTTACCTATCGCGTCGGATCGGTCGAGTGAACTCTAGATGGTTTTTTACGGGAAAATCGAGGACTCTCTGTAGGGAAACGCGATTTTATTGAATATAACTTTTGCCGTGCAGCGAGTTTCCATCATCGTGGGTGCATGGCCGAGTGGTCAAATATGGTAAGCCGAACGCGTCTCGCGCGAGGGTGAGGGGTTCGAATCCCCTTGGAGGCATGGGCATCCACGATACCCCTTGTGTTCTAGCGATATGAGGCGATTACCGCCAACGACGCCGCTAGTGCACAAGGGGCGTCGTGGGTGCCCACCCACGCCTTCATGCCATTTTAAGTTTCTGTAACTCATGGAGACCGTCCGATTAAGACGGGGGGGTTTTTCTGGACCGCAGATTGCACTGTCCGCTGCGCGCGTGATCGACTCTTCGACCGTTGCTAGGAGCGATGGTGCTCTAAAACAAGAGCAGTTTCTTCTACCAAATTAGGCGGCCGTTTTAACTTAGTAACTTGGTACGTTTGACCCTCTCCCGAACAAACCACTTGTTTTTTTGCAATTCTACCTTCACAGTACGGTTTTGCCCAATATTGCGCACCTTATATGTTTTTTTGTTTTTTCGCGATTTTTTATAGTTTTTTTTCAAAAAATACAAAAACACCCAAAAAACATTCGGAAGACACCCCAGATATCTTCTGTGCATCTTGTTACCCTCCAGAGATGTCTTTGAGGAAGACATGTCTTCTGGAAATCTGCAACTTGTAGAAGTTCCACCGAACGTCTTAACACCCCTCTTAGGGGCGTCTTCCTCATTTTTTTGACGATCTTCTACGCGTCTTCTAATGTCTACCTAGGGCCTAGGTAGACATTAGAAGACGCGTAGAAGATCGTCAAAAAAATGAGGAAGACGCCCCGAAGAGGGGTGTTAAGACGTTTGGTGGAACTTCTACAAGTTGCAGATTTCCAGAAGACATGTCTTCCTCAAAGACATCTCTAAGACAACCGGAAGATGTACAGAAGATATCTGGGGTATCTTCCGCAAACACAGTCAAGAAGACGTCCGGAAGATGTCAAAAAAATGTCTTCCGCGTGTCTTCTGCGTGTCTTCCGCGTGTCTTCCGCGTGTCTTCCGCACCTCTTCTGGGTTCAGGAAGACATATATTCCCCGAAGGTGTTCGGAAGATGTACAGAAGGTATCTGGGGTATCTTCCGCAAGCACAGTCAAGAAGACGTCCGGAAGATGTCGGGAGATGTCTTCCGCGTGTCTTCTGAGTGACTTCTGAACGTCTTCTGAGTGTTTGTCTTCAGGATGCCCTCCGCACTACCTTGGCCAAGTGTCCTTTGTATAGGAGATAGAATGGCAAGTAAACGTGCCGCGCATCTCCAAAAGGGGGAAGCGCCCCCAAAGACCAAAATGTCGTCCTTCAAACGAGCGATGCTCACTAAACCCCCCCCCGAATCCGCGGCGGAGGTCTTCCGTCAATCCAAGCCGGAGGTCTTGAAGGGGAAGATGGCAGCGGTGCACGATTGGTTGTCTACGGTGTCGCCATCCCGCGAGCTGGATCATGAGATGACGGCATGGCTCGGGGAATCCGTCTACATTCATGAGCATTCCCCTGCAACAAGGTGCTTGCTTGTCTCCATAACCCACATGCATCTATCATGCACATTTATGCAGTTTGGAATGCATACAACCGAAGATGTGTGGAGCATCTTCTGCGCAACTTCCGGACGTCTTCCACGTGTCTTCTATGAATTCACCATCACAATGTTTTCGCAGGGCTGAAGATCATGAGGACGCGGTTCGTATTTGCGTGCCGCGTCAAAGCAACCGGCCACCTTTCGGCTTAGCCGAGCCCACTAATGTGCTTTTCTCGGTTCAAGAGTTTTTTGGCTATGTGCAAGCAATTTCAGACTTGCATGAACCGGGCTTTAAGGAGCATACGTGGGAGGACATTTTCTCCGATCCATTGGACTTGGCCGATGATCCGGGCACGGTGCACTTTCGACAACATAAGTGGCTGCTTGAGCCTCCCATTGGCATCAATCTCCAAGGAATGGTGTTGAAGATACGGGATGCAATCGCATCGGGCGAACCATATCATCGTCCTCCGGAGCTTGTGAGTGATGGGGATAGGCGGATGAATCCGCAAAGGCTTACACCTTCACCTCCGGCCCCAATGGATGAAGTTGTGGACATGACCTATACCGAAGTCCATGAGCCCGAGGACCCTCCCCCGGAGATGCCAACACGAAGGTGCGAACCGGTTGGCACGGCATGCCCGTATCTCCATGAAAGATGTATGCCTGCACGCTCCGTCGGAAGTCGTTCCGAAGACGTCCCGAGCGTCTTCTGCGCATCTTCCGGGCTCATTCCGGTCAAGCTTATTCCCGGCGGATGCGTGTGACATGCTTGCGCAGGCGGATGAAAGGCCCCGTAGCACACCGCAACATGCCTCCCACGCCCGTCGAGTTGGCGGGTGAGACGCAAGAAGATGACGGGGCCGCCGTTGGTACCACGTCCAACCGTGACCCCCTCCCCCCGGAGAGGCCAACACGAAGGTGCGAACCGGTTGGCACGGCATGCCCGTATCTCCATGAAAGATGTATGCCTGCACGCTCCGTCGGAAGTCGTTCCGAAGACGTCCCGAGCGTCTTCTGCGCATCTTCCGGGCTCATTCCGGTCAAGCTTATTCCCGGCGGATGCGTGTGACATGCTTGCGCAGGCGGATGAAAGGCCCCGTAGCACACCGCAACATGCCTCCCACGCCCGTCGAGTTGGCGGGTGAGACGCAAGAAGATGACGGGGCCGCCGTTGGTATCACGTCCAACCGTGACCCCCTCCCCCCGGAGAGGCCAACACGAAGGTGCGAACCGGTTGGCACGGCATGCCCGTATCTCCATGAAAGATGTATGCCTGCACGCTCCGTCGGAAGTCGTTCCGAAGACGTCCCGAGCGTCTTCTGCGCATCTTCCGGGCTCATTCCGGTCAAGCTTATTCCCGGCGGATGCGTGTGACATGCTTGCGCAGGCGGATGAAAGGCCCCGTAGCACACCGCAACATGCCTCCCACGCCCGTCGAGTTGGCGGGTGAGACGCAAGAAGATGACGGGGCCGCCGTTGGTATCACGTCCAACCGTGACCCCCTCCCCCCGGAGAGGCCAACACGAAGGTGCGAACCGGTTGGCACGGCATGCCCGTATCTCCATGAAAGATGTATGCCTGCACGCTCCGTCGGAAGTCGTTCCGAAGACGTCCCGAGCGTCTTCTGCGCATCTTCCGGGCTCATTCCGGTCAAGCTTATTCCCGGCGGATGCGTGTGACATGCTTGCGCAGGCGGATGAAAGGCCCCGTAGCACACCGCAACATGCCTCCCACACCCGTCGAGTTGGCGGGTGAGACGCAAGAAGATGACGGGGCCGCCGTTGGTATCACGTCCAACCGTGACCCCCTCCCCCCGGAGAGGCCAACACGAAGGTGCGAACCGGTTGGCACGGCATGCCCGTATCTCCATGAAAGATGTATGCCTGCACGCTCCGTCGGAAGTCGTTCCGAAGACGTCCCGAGCGTCTTCCGCGCATCTTCCGGGCTCATTCCGGTCAAGCTTATTCCCGGCGGATGCGTGTGACATGCTTGCGCAGGCGGATGAAAGGCCCCGTAGCACACCGCAACATGCCTCCCACGCCCGTCGAGTTGGCGGGTGAGACGCAAGAAGATGACGGGGCCGCCGTTGGTATCACGTCCAACCGTGACCCCCTCCCCCCGGAGAGGCCAACACGAAGGTGCGAATCGGTTGGCACGGCATGCCCGTATCTCCATGAAAGATGTATGCCTGCACGCTCCGTCGGAAGTCGTTCCGAAGACGTCCCGAGCGTCTTCTGCGCATCTTCCGGGCTCATTCCGGTCAAGCTTATTCCCGGCGGATCCGTGTGACATGCTTGCGCAGGCGGATGAAAGGCCCCGTAGCACACCGCAACATGCCTCCCACGCCCGTCGAGTTGGCGGGTGAGACGCAAGAAGATGACGGGGCCGCCGTTGGTATCACGTCCAACCGCGGGCCCGGGATGGTGGTGTGTGATTGTGGCGCGTGTCACTCATCCATGCGCTTCGTCACCATGAGGACACGGTCTCGACATAGGACTATGTTCAAACAGATTGTATGCCTTCCGACGCTTCCGGAAGAGGCTGTGGACGACGATGAGCAACATCCCGATGGCGAGGAGTCGGATCAGGTGTGCAAATCCGGGTAGAAAGACTATCATTCTCAGGTAACCCTCGCGGAAGGTACCCGGAAGACGTGCGAAAGGTCTTCCAGGTATCATCCGCATGTCTTCATGAGAATGAAGGTACATATCAAAATCGGTTACTCCTGATAGGTAATGCAGTCGTCCTTCACAATTGGCACGTATGTATCTCGTGCCCATTGAAAGTGATTGTGGTTGGCAGGAAGATGCCGATTCCGGTTCCCTTGACGATGCCGATGCCGATGGAAACTTGCCGGACCCGGAAGCCGTTCAAGAAGAGCTCGACGAATTACTCGACCATGTCGACCCGGAACTTGCTAGAAAGGTGACGGAAGAAATCGAAGGAAAATTAAAGTCGTTGGAGAACTTGGCTGATATGGAGGTAACGTTCGCTGTTTGAATATTTTGCTCAGAATTGAAAATTGTATATAGTGTGATGTCTTTTGTACCCGGAACACGCCCGGAAGTTACATAGGACGTCTTCCGTGCGTCTTCCTGACGTCTTCCGTTTTATCCTTCGATGACAGACCGCAGCGACGAGCTCCGAGGATACCCTACTCGACTTATTGGAGTGGAATCTGGATGGCAATATGACTCAAGAATCCTTTGGGCAACTGCTGCACATTTTGAAAACTAATCACCCGGACGTGTTTTCTAATTTGCCCGACTCCTTCAAACAAAGCATTGCTCGGTTTAAGGTCATGGATATCCCACTCCTAGTGGTGGACCTTTGCCCGCATGGGTGCGTGATGTTCGAAAAACAATTCGCGGACTTTGACCACTGTCCAAGGTGCGGGGCATGCCGTTGGGAGGGAGGTGAGGATCGGTGCGGTGCGGTGAATGCCGAGGGTGCGGACGACACCCGGAATGCCGAAGCCACCCCGAGTGCAAAGCGAGGGAAGGCGAAGTGCCAATTCTATCATTGGCATTTAAAGGATTTACTTCAAGCAATTTACAGCCATCCCGGCGTTGCTGGGCTCATGCGTTCGCACGCCACGCGGGAAAAGTCTGAGGAAGGCATTCTGGAAGACATTCCCGGTGAGTAACACATTGATAGAGCATATCCTGCATTGCCCCGAAGACGTACAGAAGATGTACAGAATGTCTTCCGTACATCTTCCGTACGACTTCCTGATTCCTACTACTTGAATGAATTTAAGTTGTATTTATGTATCTTGCAGATGGATCTGAGTGGAAGGCGAAGCAAGCTGCATATCCTGACTTCTTCAAGGACCCTCGCAACGTCATCCTCATGCTTTGCGCCGACGGGGCCACCGTTTGGAAGGACAAGTCGGGGGTTTTCCCTATTTACTTTCAAGTGTTGAACTTGCCACCGGAAATCCGCAAGAGGTTTGTGAACCTTGAGTTGTGGGGAATGATGGCGGGGAAGCCGAAGAACACCACCATCCTCTACGAGAAGTTGGTAGACGAGCTTTTGGAACTTTGGGAAGTTGGGTTTCCATGTTGGGACTCCTTCACGGACGACGTGTTCCAATGCCGGGCGATGCTTCTTGCCGCCGTGTTTGACTATGTAGGGCTCGTCGATGCTATGAACATTATGGGCGTGGGCAGCTTCTGTGCGTGTGCAAAATGTTTGATCCGGGGGAAGGGGAAATGCCCGCATCTAAATAAGATGTTGTACAAGTTTTGCGAGCAAGATCCGCCAGGTCCGTTTTCCCCAAAGACATGCCGAATGTATTCACAAGATCTTCCGGATGTCATCTGAGCGTCTTCCTGTTATTGTACGCAGGGCCCGCCGTACCAAAGACCGACGAGTTCATTCGACGCGCGGGCCAACGACACGTCTTGCTTAGCACGTGTAAGAATGCGGCCAATCTTCAGGAAGTGTTGGAGGAGGAAATCGGCGAAACCGGTGTGAAGTTCCCATCGGCACTATCTCGTTTGCCGTATTTCGATCTTTCCAAGAATGTCATCCTTGACGGCATGCATCAACTCCGAAACCTTGGGCTATATGTCCATGAGGCACTCATGGGGTTCGACTTTACGCCGGGTGTAAGAGAGCACGCTCGCGCGAACGATATACATCCCACGTGGTGGAAGACGACAAGGGACGACAAAGGTGATGCAGTCAAAACCCGACCACTAGATAGGAAGGCGCCCGGAAGATGCCCCAAGTATCCTCTACGTGTCTTCCAGATGTCTTCCTGTCACCACTAACTTTCGCGCCCGGGAAAATGACAGGTGTGGAACGATATTCAATGGCAATTGGTCCGTTTCAAATCCCGATGCGTGCAAAAGGGTCGAAATCTTTGAGGTCGCTAGAGACCGCCTTGAAGTTCATGACGGAGCTCTCGTTGGGAAGGTCATGGGGGCAAGGCCATAAGAAGATGTTGCGTCCGAACGGCACGAACACCGGACCGAAGACGCTCAAGTGTCACGAGGCGTTGAAAATGCTACAAGCGGGCATCATGAGCGTGCTAGCGTCTTGGGATAGAGACGAGGGCTACTCGAAAAACATGCTTGAAGACTTGATCGGGCAGTTGACGGTCATAACGAGAGAGCTCACTTCGGAGCTTGTAGACTGTAAGGTACGGAAGACACCTAGAAGACACCCAGAATATCTTCCAAGTACATTCCACACGTCTTCCCTAATTGCCTTTTATTTGGTGATTTTGCAGGATGTTCCTAAGCTTCAAAATCTGGTGGATGAGTTCTTCAAGTCACTCGAGCGCGATGGCTCACCTGACTGGCTGGTCATCAACACGCATTTGCTTTCCCACTTCCCCGACCAACTCCTCATGTATGGTCCAATACGGGGGACATGGATGTACGTGTTCGAATCATTCAACGGGAAGATTCGAAGGTGGGTGAAGAACAATGCATATCCGGTTCAGAGTGTTATGCAAGGCTTCGGGCGGTACCGGATGGTACATGTGGTGCGAGGGTTAATCTTGGTACTTCGTCGCCGGCGGGAGGCAACCACCAATCCCACCCGGCCACCCGTGCTCCCGTTCTTGGCCACCGCACCGTTGAGGGCGCCGAACACCGTGGTTTTGGGAACACAAGGCAAGCGCCATGTACTCTCCCGCGCTGAAACGAAAGCGCTGGAGCTGTGGATGCATGGCAACGTGCCCCAATACCGCAAGTTGAAGGCAAAATTCGACGCCTACGTCACCTACTGCAAGAGGTAAGTAAGAAATGAAACCCATAAGGTGCCTGGAAGACGTTTCATATATCTTCTAGGCATCTTCCACACGTCTTCGGTAAATACATGTCCTGACACTGTGCACGTATACATTCGCAGGGAAAACCATATGGTTCGGAGACGTATTGGCGCACGAGCCGGAGCGTCTCGCCTGATGGATGTGCCGCTGCATATGCACGGTAGCGATCCCAAGGTCTGGCTGGGGAGACCATTCACGGAGAATGAAGCGGCACTCGTCGAAGGGCCTCCTCACGTGTGTCAATCTTTCGGCTCGGTCGTGGTTCGAGGAGTTTGCTATCGCACGGCAGCTCAGGACAAGACGAAGAAAACTTGTCAACGTTACTTCCGAGCCTTTTTCTCTGGAGAAAACATCAAAGGCGAGGAAATCGAGACTGACCGGTGCGTCCGTGCATTACGTTTTGGTGAATGTGCGCAGAATATGTACCGAATGTCTTCTGCGTGTCTTCTTGACGTCTTCGGGGATTCTTACTATAGAGTATAATTGTGGCTCCAACTCGCAGGTACGCCATGGTAGATAGCATCTACAAGGTCGACTTGGCCGCGAAAGAGTACATTCTTGTGAAGGGAAAGTGGTTCCCTGAATTCAACCAAGCGACGACAAAACGGTTTGCCAAGCTAAACTCGAAGTACGGGCCGGACAATACCGCAAAGGTGGTGTACACATACGACCCGGATGATCCCGAGACACCTTGGGACACTACTGATCCATTCATCCTGGCGGCTCAAATTGAGCACCAAGTTGTAATCAAGAAACATCCTGTGATGAAGACGGCGGTGGTATTTGATTTAAAGGCTGACTTTTTCGAGTGCATCGACGATGACGGTTCACGACCGAAAGGTGCAAGACGCAAGAGGCGATCATGATAATACGCCGGGCATCGTACTTAGTGGTCTGTATGTTGAATAGATGCAATCGTACATGTATGTGTAGATAGACCTATCAATTAACTTAGCCGTATATCATGTATCATAGCAACAGAGCATGATGACAACCCTGAAGTTGTTAGGAAGATACCCGGAATGTCTTCCGTATGTCTTCCGTGCGCCTTCTGAATGTCTTCTGTGATTACGCGACTAGTGTACGTGTGGTATGAAGTAGCTATGTGGCCAAATTGCATAATCATCACATATGTGTCGATAACACATGTCAGAATGTATTCTGGCCCAGAAGACATTCGGAACATCTTCCGGGTATCTTCCGGGAAGACTGCCCTTTGCATGTCTTCCGGGAAGATGTCTTCCGAAATCCGGAAGACATTCCGCACATCTTCGGCACGTCTTCCCCGAAGAGTGTCTTCTGGTTTCCAGAAGACGTTCCACTCAGAAGACGTATTCTGGAAACCAGAAGACGTCATTTCTACGAAGACGTCTATAAGACGTTCAGAAGACGTCTTCTAGACGTCTTCTGATTTTCCCAGAATGTAGGGATTCCAGTAGGTCGCGGACCCGCCATTCCACGCACGCTTGTGTCACTTGCTGATTTGGTCATGATTGGCTAAACGGCCGCTTGGAGAGGTGGTGCGCGCGGGCGCGTTTGGGTGCGACTAGCAATTATGGTATGAGTTGTAAGCGGTGAGCGACTGGGAGTGGCGGCCATGGGGAACGCGCCTCGTTCCGGGTTAGTCTTAGCAATGTTCGACTTCAATTTTGCACTGGCACGTGATCCTGATGGTTACTGTTTTTTGGGCTGGTGTTCGCGACACCTTCGACTTCGACGACATCTTCGAGTGCCCGTCGCCGCTCTGTTCTCTTCGCTCCTCTATCTCCGCTGTCGTGCATTGCCGTTTTCCCGCAGCAACACCCAACCGCGCGCATGCGCATCACCTCCCCTCTGGCTTTTCAGTAAAATGGGTGTACTCAAGCTCGAACGAAGAGGTCCCTTGCGAGGGACAGCGACATTGATGCCTCGCGGAGGCTATTAGACAGGGTTCGGAACAGCCCGACGGTGCGTACGCCAGCTGTTCCGACCCCCAATCCAACTTCGAACGAGGATGCCGACGTCGCGACCAAGAAATACTTGCGGGAGCAGTGCAAGCTGGTCGACGAGGTCTACAAGGCACGTTTTCATCGTCAATGGATGGGCCAAGGGTATCCGCGAGGATGTCATTGGTGACAAGAAGCACCACTTCCGCGGTACGGACGACGCGTAAGGCTGCGGAGTTTTTTTTTTGGGTAATTACTGGTAAGGGTATTACCAGGTAATTACCAGTAATTACCGACCCCCAAAACTGGTTTACCCACCTTAAGTATGGTAGGTAAAAAGGTATGGTAATTACCGATAAGAGTATTACCCGGTAATTACCGGTAAGGGGATTACCCGGTAATTGCCGGTAATTACCGACCCCCGATTTCAAATTACCGGTAGTTCCGCAGCCTTAACGACGCGGGCCTCCTCTTCGACCTAGTGGTACAGCTACGTACGGAGTTTCAGTCGGCTGGGCTGGAGCTTGCCTCCTTTGACCTCGACGACCCCCTGAACCTGGTGGTGGGCGGGGTGAATGGCCTGCTGTACGACGTTCTGGCTCTGGTCATCGAGAAACACAGCAACGCCTACGTCTGACTGACTGGTACTGACGCCTCGTCTGACCGGGATGGGCGGCGAGCTCTGGTGGACATCATCAAGGGCTGTGTACCAGTGGCGCTACGTGAGTCGCACCAGGAGGAGGAGCACGCCGCGCTGCGTCATCCCGCAGACACTGACCCGCAGCCCGTCTTTGACTCGGGAGCAGCGTGTGGTGCGGGATAACAAGGCTACGGACTGGAGGCCCACCAAGGAGACCAGGAAGCTCTCCCTGTACAACAGGCTGGACCCAGTGTTTTACACTGCGGTCAAGGTGCGGTGCCCTCTGGCCGCTGACCTCGCCCATGTCTCACTGGCCTCTCTCCGCTCTCTTGTGGTGGAGATTTATCAGGCTTGGGCGCAGACGGAGGCGGGGAAGGCAGTATCGGACAAGGGTAGCATCACCGCGCAGCTCTCCAGCACCGAATACGGCACCCTAGTACTCGACAAGATCAAGGAGCTGCATGATCTACTGCAGCAGCAGCGCGGGGCGGACGTGCCGTTGGCGCAGCAGCAGCGGTCGCAGCCGCAGCCACAGCGGCAGCAGCGGCAGCAGCGGCAGTGCAGTACCGCCGCGGGGCGTCCGCGTTGGGACGCACCCGTTGTCGGCGGTTGGATTCGACCGCAACGACCAGAAGGCGAAGCCCTTCTGCGGAAGGTGCAAATTGAAGGCTGGGAAAGGTGAGCAATACCACTTCTACCGCGACTGTCCATTGGGAGGGCGTCAGCATCCGCAACATTCGGCCGCGGCACTGCCAGAGTCTGTATTCCCATCGACGAGGAGGACGCGGAGGGGGTGCATGCATTGGCCATGTGCGCCCTATTCCAGCAGGCAGCGGATGATGGGACGGAAGCATTTGCCTGTGCGGCCTCTGCGTACGGGCCGCCTGCGTTGTTGTATGTGTGCGGGCGCGGTGGGCGGGATCGACGTGTCCGCCTACGGCTTGACGGTGGAGCCGCCGCCGCCTACCGACGAGCCCGCAGGCGACGACATTCGCCAGCGGCTGGACGATATCGCCGCGGAAGTCCACGCCACGGCGAACTGTAAGGTGCACTATACCCACGCATCCTTCCCACCGCAGGGCGCGCTAGGGCCGCAGGCGTCGGCTCTGGTGTGTGGCCCCGCCGCGGCGGGGATCATGTAAGAGAAGCAGGTGGTGCGGAGGCATCGACATCCGCCGTGCCGGTTCTGCTATGCATGTCTCGCAGGTGGATGATGTGGAACCCGTGTCACTTCAATCGGCACGGGTGACCGACACGGCGGCGACGGACGGTGAGTTCGCTGGGTTCGTCCAGACCAGATCAATCACGCCGCCATCGCACCGGTTGATCTCACTGGCTACGACACCGACGACTACGAGGACCTCGCTGACGGCAGCTTCTGCCTATTCTACTAATCTTACGGTGGGTTAACCCGCCGTAAGAGGAATTTTCGGCGGCCTCTAGTAGTGACGTTATGAGGTCTACGGTGTCAAACCTATCGATTTTCAGACAGTTTATGAGTTGAATGAAAGCTGAGGAACATACTATGGATGGATGCGATGTGACCCATGTGTGTAATGCGCTCGCGAAGTGGGGGGGTGTAGCGGGTTCCGATCATATATGCTTACGGTGGGTTACCACATAAGTTTGTATATTGGTAGATATGTGTCCTTCCTCGATGGCTTTTTGGAAATTTGTCGAGCTGCTCTTTCTGCAGCGTCTTGTCAAAATTTTCATTCGAGGCCATCTTGACCCTCAAAATGTCACGCGAAGTGAGGGTGGAATGACGGTTTTTTACGCTATATGACACGATTTATATGCGATAATTGGTTTGCCGGTTTGGGTTTGGGTTTTCAGGTTAACAAACCCGGATACATCCGATATAATTCTTCGCGGATGCCTCTTGGGAGTGTCTAAAGTCATCCTGCCACCATGAACATGATCAGGGGGTCAGTTTAGGGGCTGAAATAATCGTTTTACTTAGGGTTGGGTGACCCACCGTAAGCATATACCCACCGTAAGGGTTGTGTAAACCCACCTTTCGTAGAATACAGTAATCACTCACGCTTAAGAAAACCCTGACGTTAAAAGCAAAGCGTTTGGGAGTGGGGGAGGGGGGGGGGTACCCAACTCGATGAGTACGGTGGCGGCTTTTTCGGCTAAGAAATTTTCCGAATAAGAAACCGTGGTGCGGCGCCGCGTGCGATTTTTCCAAATTGTCGCCGTTTAAGGGTTTATCAATGCAAATTTAAGAAAATAGGGCTAATTGAAAGAAAATGGCTTACTATTCTTCGAGTTCTCTTATCGGACGCCGACGGCGGGGGGTACCCAACTCGATGATTACGGCTGGCTGGCCCAAAATCCCTGTTTTCTTAAATATGGGCGATTACTGTAGGCACTTCACTCTGAAGCCGTGGGCTCCGGCTGTTTCGGCTAATCATGCGTCGGGACCCGCAGCTCATGAGCTCAGGTCTGAGGCTCAGCGGACCTACGGTTGTGGGTAGCCGCCCTGGGGCTTTCCTGCCACGGTCGGGCCGTGGGGGATTCCTTTCCTCCTTTCCCGCATTCTCTGTGACATCTCGATCATGGGAGTGGGGGCCGTCTCATCGTCCACGGCGGCTGTAGTGCTCGAGGTTTCATCGGCTACGGAGTTGCCTTCGCCTGGTGGTGCTCTCGGTTGGGGGACTCCGTCATTTTTCTTCACGAACGAATTTGTTGAATTGGTGAACCCGGGTTTGTATGCGGCTCACGATGTGCCACGGCTCGAGCCACCTGACCCCCCTTATCTGTTTCGAGACCTCGCTCCGGCAGACTCGTTGGGGTTCGACGTTGCCCACCACTACGGCGTGGCTCTACATGAGTATGGGCCTCTGGACGTGGACCACTACTACGGTGCTGGTTTCTTTTCATCTTACTACGGCATGGACTTTCACGAGGCTACTGCTGGACTGTATTGGGACCCCGTCGATTGACTTCTTGTTCACTCTGGATGCACACCAAGGCTCTATATCGATATTTCCGATAACCGATACTATCGATATATCGTATTTATCGCCGATTATCGGATTGCAATATCAAAATATCGATTGTGCAGGTTTTGATGTTCCATATTTTATTTATAACAAATTACATATAAATGCCCAAATGATCTATTATTTATCGATTGTGCCGATTATCGATACCATTTTTCGGATATCGGATAGTATCGATACCAAAAAACCAAACCGATATAGAGCCCTGATGCACACCAACATGATGGTGTGCGGAACTCCGGTGACTTCAACAACTTTTCTGGTTTATGCTTTTACTTGACATGTTTGACAATCTTCAATCTGACTTGCTGGCACAGAGTTCGAAATCGTAGCTAAAGAGCGTCGGCGAGACGCCATACTTGAGGTCAATCTAGTCGCAACCATGGTGAAAGAGACTGTAGAGACGAAGTGAGGGTAAATTGGACGAGGTGCAGAAGGGGCGGCGGCCAAAAGTCGTAATGCGGTTGTCGAGGAAAACAAGGAAAATCAGTGGCGTAAAGATCTCCCCACGTGCATGTGGATGCAGAGTGACGCGGCCAAGGAAAGTGGTGTCGGATCCGACCAAAATTTCCAACGTCAACCAACGCGAAGCGAGGAAAATGAGTCCGCCTCGTGCACAAGCTTCCCGTAAATCCAATCAACCAGGCATTAGCTAGGCCATACCGCTCCGCCGCGCCTCTAGTGGAGCCCCTCACTCCATCCGGCAAGCGTCGCTGTTTAGCCAGACATGGCTAAAATTCGCAGTGTCTAAATAAAGAGTGCGTGGGACCAAACCTGTTGGATATACCCCTAGGACTCGGGATATATTCACTCAGTGATAGGTTTTCTCAGAATGTAATAAAGTTGATAAGTTGACCCGACATAACGGGCATAAACAGTTAGGGTTCGGGTTCGGGTGACAGTCATACACACTACTATAGGAAGAGTCACAAAGCAAGCGGTGTGACTCTGTGTCTAAGTAGTCGCTCGTCGCGACTAATCGCGGACAACCCGAAATGCGACTAATCGCGCGACTAATCGTGGCTCAGGGCCCCACGGTGTTAAGGATTTAGTCGCGACCGATGAGTTATCGCGACATCGGAGGTTCGGAGCGTCACATAACACGAATAACACAGCCGAACGAAGTGAAAGATGTATACGACACGGACACATCGTCAGTTCTCAACATCTCACTTCATACTTCACCGACCATCATGGCAGCAGCAGCCCCGGCCAGACCTATGCTCACACGACCCGACCGCGCTGATGACACCAAGTTCTTGTGGTGGTTTCTGAGGGTGATTGCGTCCGTCAGGTGTGGAGGGGTCTTCGCTGAAACCTCCAGGAACTGCCGGGACCAGTGCAACTCCTTACTCTTGATAAGACCTTAATTGCTTACAGTACCGTAATTTTACACGATATCGATACAATTTATCATCCGGTGAAAAGCAAGCGACAGTAGTGTTATACTATTATTCCATCTCGTCCGCTGCCTCTGTAATAGACTCTGCAATGCCTTCGCAATATACTCCGTAATAATATAATGTACTTCGTATAGGTATACGTGATTATGCACGTCGATATGCGGGTGATACGAATAAGTTACGGATACAGAGCTCACTGAGGAAGGATAAACGGTGTCTAAGTATGTCTCGGGAGCGGTTAGATGCTCCCACAGCGGTGTTAAGGTCTAAACGTTAGTCGCGACTAATCGTGAACACCCCAAAATGCGACTAATCGCGCGACTAATCGTCACCGCAAACGCGACTACTTAGACACAGGTGTGACTGTTCTAGCAGCCTCTATGGGAGCGATTCCCGTTGCATCGCTAAATGATAACATATGATTGCTGGTAGATATGTTCAGTGCAACACTCAGCCCGCGACTTGCCGCAAAGTAGACGAATCATCGTAGTGCTCGTTTTGGATCGTAACCTAGATCTTGCACATTGCTCAAGACATCTGACAACTAGAGTGCGAAATAAGAATATGCTCGCGATGCGGTAGAGTTGAGGGCAACGTGCTGATGGATGGTATATGCAATATGCACACTTCAAGTATACATATTGCAATATATCACAACAGGAAAGAGCAGCGGTATGTACTTTCCGCCGAGAAGCTATTTTTGATTTATGTAAGCCAGGAAGCGATTCTGAAAACACTTAAAACGCTAACGCTGAGAAGCCGCGAGGAAAATGGTATTCGAGAGGGATCCTAACGGTGCATCTGAGTGGCACGAACGGCTGTGGGCGCGTGCGTCTTGTAGCGTTACATACTGGGCGTGGCATCTCCTTAGTTTATACCCCTTGGGTTAAGAGTATCAATTTGAATTTCATCCTTTGTTTGAAACCGTTTGTATAATCCTTTGATTTAGGCTGTGTATGGGATATTTATTGAACCTCAAGCGAAGCGCAAGGCTCAATTTTGTTTTTGAAGATCAAAGATGAGAGGACAAGTGAAGGACAGACCCGACGCGACGCGAGACCGTCGCAAATATTTTATTTTGAATCTCCGACGTTGCAATGGGCGCGGGCGCGCGCTAGCGCTAGCATGCATGGGGACCAGAATTTAGAATTTAGAATACAGAACGTTAGAATATGGTTAACTTCGGTAATCCACGACCAATCGGTGGAGCTGTATCAGAATCGTCACGCTTGGCGGAATCAAAATATGCTCCATCATAAGAGGGAATCGACAGCTGTATAGTTTCAATGGGACGGAGGGTTTAGGGCCCCGCGACTCGACGTGCGGCGGAAAATGCTTTGCCCCTCAAGTTGACGTTTCAGTGTTCCCATCTCTCATGCGCGGGCAACAATATCAGTTTCTCACAGGCTAACCTTGAACGCCAATATGGTTTAGACACAATGATTTTTGTGGGGGAATGATACGTATATTTCTCGCAGTCGATTTTTATTTCCAGAATGTCCACTGCGACCGGTTGATTCGCATGGTCAGCTTTAGTGCGCCTTCTGATTAGAAGCGTTCCGTTGTCGCCCTCCACGATCGCTAAATATGAAAACTCGGGTGTCATTTTCACAGCAAGCTTCTTAGCAACAAACCAAGTTTCTCTTTTCGCTTATCATACCGCGGTGTTGCACAAGGTTTCCCTACCTTTCAGTGATTTGCAACTTGTATCACGCGTCATCTTATATCATATTCAACAATAAGCACCGTGGTCAATATGGCGTCGTTGCGTAAAACGCTTCTCCAGGTAAGGTCTTACGGGCATCATAGTGACAAATAGAAGCAGTTGATGCCTGTACAACAGTACCCGCTGACATATTTGTCCTCCCGCTGATGTTTGGGTTTGCAATACCACAGGTGTTCCGTGTAATCGAATCCGCACCATATCTTGTGCGACGGACGCCGCCTGCTTCACGTCCCTGCGCATATTCGAATGCAACCTGTCGTGCGTTTATATCATTAGCACCTGACGATGAACCTGAAATAAACGACGCTAGGTACACCATCCACGAGTGAAAGATGTCCTGACGTGTGATCCTGCACTACCGTAGTATCTTTATTGGTGCTGAATTCTTTTCTGTCATTTCGTCTTTGTATTACCGTTCTCTTTGTCAAATTCTCGTCATCTACAGTCTTGCTGCAGCAGTTGCAGCTCACGTTGTTTGAAGTTTCCTCGCTCTCTCGAAGTTCCGGAACCCTGTCACTTGTCAGTGGGCTCTTTCCGGCGCATTTTTCGTAGCGGGAGTAAACGATAGTTATCTGTTATCAGTTTGTGGTATCGCAGAGCCCAAATTCTAGACGGACGGAAAGTGGCGAACGAGTGGCAGGCCGATATCGCCAGGGAAGTCGAGGAATTACGGCGAACGAAAGGAATCATTCCCGGGCTCGCGGTTGTACTTGTTGGAGACCGAGCTGATTCTCTGCTTTATGTCAAGCGAAAGCAGGAGGCCTGCACCAGCGTGGGATTCAATTTCTTCCTTTCGCACCTAAGTTCAACCGTAACGCAGGATGAGATCCAACGGGTAAATTCCTCACTCTTCATCTTCCTTCTCGGAACGGACATCCGTCAGAAAAGTATTCCTGACCGACTTTGAAACGGTTTCCGATCGCCCGTCACTCACCATCTTTGCAAATTAACACTGACAGCAACTCACTCCTTGTAGCCTGTTAAGTCATCGCGTCACTGTCCCATTTTCCTCGCCTTGTCGTCTAAACGCGGATGCTCTAAACTTACCATCCGATCTATTTTTTCTTTCTTTCCTGGTTTGCATACGCGGATTACGCATCCGCTGTTGTGAGCTCTGCTCAGCTTGCCTTTCTCATGGCTTCGAACCGCGCTCCTCTCGAGAAGCTATTAGATGCCAGGCTAGCACGCGCGGGTCGGCTCTGCTCGGCTTTTCTCGTTGCGAAGTGGCTTAAAATCGGCCTTGCATAACTCTAGAAAATAGCAAACATGCTGCTTCTTTCAATCGAAATCTTTACACAGCTGCCGAACTGAAGCATCTTATGTGCAGGAAGTGAAAACCTACAGCAGCAACGCCTGTATCCACGGCGTGCTCATCCAGGTTCCTTTGCCAGCGCACATTTGTGAAGTAAGTGCCATACTCTCCGGTCGCCCCCCTCTGCCCACAGCTCCCATTAACCCCCTCAATCCTACTATGGCTCTCTGTAAGTATGTCTGTAAGGCTCGTGTCGATTCTCCTGTACTCCAAAAATAAGATTCTTGTTCGGATAAACCTGTGCTTGGTTCTCAAGCAGTGCTGCGCCTGGGGAAGCCGTGGAGGCGAGCGAAGGCTTTCGTTTGAATTGGGCTCAGAAAAGCTCCTTGTAAATGCTCCTCCCTATGCGATATTTCTTCTCAAAAAGAATTCAAATAGAATACTATAGAGTACAGATGGTACAGTGTCAGCACAACAAAGCCAGATATATTTGCGGACGATTGCTTGGATTCTTCCTGAAACCCCAGAACAAAACTCCCAAGAATATCCAAACGGGTGTCTTGCCTCGTCAAATGTCATCCATAAAGAGCTAAGTCCATTTTGGTGTCAGGCATTCCCTCTGTGGAAGCCGCCCGCAATTGCACAGACCTTATTCACAGAGTTCGACGTGTTCTTGCGTCAACCATTTTCAGTTCTACTTGAAGAAGATTTCATGATGTTTGGTACTGCAAGTCTCAATACCACACAAGTGGAAGACGTTACGACATTGCAAAGACCCGTGAACGAATGGATCTCTGACAAAGCTCTATGTTGCTCCCATCACATGGGCACATCGTGAATTCACTCAGTTCATAAACTGGTGCAAATTCAGCGCAACTAAAACTGTAACTCTCTAGTTGATAGATATGAGCTCCCCTTCCTGCTTCGCGAGTGAACTGAACGAGGCAAGATCACCTACGGTCGATCCATTGAATGTATTGTGCTTGAGACACACATTTTCTCATCCCTCATGGCGCCAGTGCTGCAACAGCTCATCGATCTCAGGCACAGCCTGTTGGGAGGCCTGGACCGGACACGATTAGTACAGTTTGCGGGCCTGTGTGTGGCGAGCAAAGTGTATGGGTACTGGGCACTGGCTGCTGCTCCAGGCAGAGCTGCTTGAAAGCATCGACCCTTCCAAGGACGTGGACGGTTTCCACCCCCTCAACGTCGCGAAGCTTGTCATGAGGGGCCACACCCCTGACTTCGTTCCTTGCACTCCGAGGTGCCTCCCTTCCTGTGCTCATGCCCAGCAGCTTCTGTGCTCGTATCCCCTGTCCTTTGGACGTCCCTTCGACACCAACCCGGGGTGGCCTCTCCACGCACGGCAATGGATCCATAAGCAGTCCGCCACGTTTGCTGCACGGGCTCGCGCATTCCCTCCCGGCGTGCTTCCGACGCGCCCCTTTCTTAGGCCGCCTCGACAGCACGAGGCGCTCCATGGCCGGTGCCGAGGGCCGGCCGGGGCTGCTCTGCGCCGCAGGGGCTGCGCGGAGCTGCTCACCCGCTCCGGCATCAGCGTCAAGGGTCTCCACGCCGTCGTTCTCGGCAACTCCAATATCGTCGGGCTTCCATTCTCAATGCTGCTCAGGTGTCGCCCGCCTGCACCTCGCGCGGCGCCCACAGCTCAGTCACGCGCATCTCGCGCCTCGTAGGTTGGGTGACGTTGTGCCCGAATGACGACATCGTAACATGCCAACAGGGATCTCGGGGCAGCATCAGTTATGGTGGTCCACAACATCAACAGGTAGGCCAGCTATGCCTCCCGCACTCCTCAAGCCTTCATCCTCCGTCAAGTCTGTAGATAAAGTGTGCTGTCTTCGCTCCCAGTGCATGTGGAAATCCATTGATCGTCCAGTGCTGGCACCCTCGCCTCCGCTTGGTCCCATCGCCCATCGATCGTCTAGCGCCTCAATGTGGTTGCACACTCCTGTCCGTTGATCATCCGACGCTATCCCATCTGGTATTCAAGGCTAAGTACTCGGTGGATGAGCGGAGTGTGGATGCCCTATTCGATGCTCTGGAGCAGTTCTTGGCTCCGCTCTTTCGGAGCCAGTGCCGCGCACTTCCTGCGCCTGCACGGTGGGATCGCCTGCACCGTGGGATCGCCTGCACCGTGGGATCGCCTGCACCGTGGGATCGCCTGAATTGCGGGTGGGCTTCTCGCGGCGTGCACTGCCGGATTGGCAGATTAGAGGAAGGGGCCGACGACCACCACATCTCCTCTAAAACAAGAGAGGCGGACGTGGTTGTGGCGGCCGTGGGCAAGCCCCACTTCGTGCGAAAGGAGTGGATTAAGCCGGGGGCCATCGTGTTTGACGTGGGGATCAACCCCATGCTGGTGCCTGCTAGCGGTGAGGAGCTGCCTCAACATGAAGCCTCGGGCCAGACCTTACCCTGGGTCTTCCCATACCTGAGCCGAACCAATCAATACTAATAATAATACCCACAGCACGTTGTGAAGGCCTTCCGACCCTTGGCCCGAGCCAATCACTGCCCACAGCACGTTGTGAAGGCCTTCCGACCCTT
>LGRX02011773.1:0-10495 GCA_001247695.2 Cymbomonas tetramitiformis | reverse complement strand
GTTAACTTATCAACTTTATTACATTCTGAGAAAACCTATCACTGAGTGAATATATCCCGGGTCTTAGGGGTATATCCAACAGGTTTGGCCCCACTCACTCTTTATTTAGACACTGCGAAGTTTGGCCATGTCTGGCTAAACAACGACGATTGAGATGGAGTGAGGGGCTCCTCTAGAGGCGCGGCGGAGCGGTATGGCCTAGTTACATGACTGGTTGATTGGATTTGCGGAGGGCTCGTGCACGTGGCCGCTTATTTTTTCCTTGCTACGCGTTGGTAGCCGTTGGAATTTTGGTCGGATCCGACACCACGTTCCTTGGCCGCGTTATTTAATCCACATGCACGTTTGGAGATCTTTGCGCGCCGCAGCTTTCCACTGATTCCTCGACGACCTCATTTCGACTCTTGGCCGCCCCTCCTTTCGCACCTCGCCCCTCTTACCCTCGCTTCATCTCTACAGTCTTCTACACCATGGTTGCGACTAGATTGACCTCAAGTATGGCGTCTCGCCGACGCTCTTTAGCTACTATTTTCGACTCCGTTGCTGCCCGTAATTCCGTCACGCCGGCTACGCCGGCACCTGCTGGTGTTCCGGCTGCGAACTCCGCCCAGGCAGTCTTCTCGGCGGGTGTTCGCTCACTGACCCGTGAGCGCTTCGACGAGAGCGTAGCGAAGCACGTGATCCGGAAGTGTTTCCGTGAGAAACATGACCGTTTCACAAGGACGGAATCCAACGCGCAGGTGCTTCTCTCCAAGCTGGTGCCTGCTCTCCAGGAAGCATTCGAGGCGCAGGATGCTTTATTTGCGCCGATGTTCGACTTGGAGGACTCCACGTTGGCCGTCCGTCCCGAGGCCAACAAACTTCTTTTTTCAACGCTCGAGCTCATCGTATGTCCCGCCTCTCCAGCGGGTGACTGGCTCGAGGCCTCTGCGACATTGCACCCGCTGGACGGCAAGCGAGCCCTTCTGGAGCTCGCACGGCGACTGTTGGACTCCGGTGCGCCCTTTCAGGGGACGTCGGACCTCCTTGGCGTCCGCTTTAAGGCCCACACCGACCCGTCCGAGTCCATCACGGATTTCAACGCGGCCTTACGGTCCGCCAAGAGGCGCAACACTCTCGACGATGACGAGGTGAAGGAGCTGTTCCTCGCGGCGCTGGACCCTGGATTCTACGCGCCGGTGGTGTCGCGACTCTTCACGCACCAGCAGCGGGCGGCCGTGGACCTCCTCACCATTCAACAATGGGTCCTCGAGTGCTACGCCCGACACGTTGCAGCCGGTACGCACACTGCCTCGTTCACCCTGTCTGCGGCAGCCGTGGCCACTGACGGCGACGCCTCGCAGCTGTCCGACCTCACGGCCATCATCCTCGACGTGAAGCGGCAGCTGAAGGTCCTCACGGACAAGGTCAACGGGCGGGGGTTTTACCCCGCGAGCGGACAAGAACAAAATCGGCAACGGGGGAGGCGGCTCCGGTGTTCGTTTTGCGGCAGGTGACCTCCCGACGGGGGGAAACTGGCCGCAGTCGCAGGTGAGGAAGCGCGTTGCTTTCCACAAGGGCAGCGGTGACTTCATCCCGTTCTGCCAGAATTCAACGTGCAGGAAAGACGAAGCCCGCCACTGGCACCGCGACTGCCCGAACGGCGGGAAGCACGGCGCTGGGGGAGGCTTCCACAGCTTCTCCCTCGGTGACATCGAGAACGACTTACTGGCGGAGCAGTTTCAGACGGCCATGGACGAGCACGACGGCGAGCGGTTCGACGCGCTCTGCCTTCTAGCGGGAGGTAGGCCGGAGATGCTCGACGGCGTTTCGGCGTGTGCCTTCGGGCTCGAGCCGGATCGGGAGGGCGGTGCGTTGCAGGATTTCCTACCCTACGTCACCACCACACCAAGCCGCAGTCCTCACTCACCGCCAAGGGCACTCACGCCCCCAACAACGGCTCGCTTAGTTAATCATGCCCCCAAATTCGGAAGCACAAAAGCGTGGGTTGAGGTCCACAACCTACTGGAATATCCTATGGATACTCCTCAGAATATCTAGAACACAGTGAAAGTCTAAACGAACCGCTGTCGATATATCTGATATGATAAAAAGCAAAGCACCAAGAACCGTAAACCCTAACATAGGGTGACGGGTCAAACTAGAGGCATTGCCCACGTGGCAAGCTGCCAAATCAGTCAGGGGTCACCATACTCAGAGATGGACCCAGCAGAGTAGCTCTAGGGGGGCCTGCACGGGGACTCCCGTTCAGGGCTGCCCGAACTAGCTAATCCTAGCACTCGGAAGTCGAAGATCGAAACGGCTGGTTGAGAGATGCAGTGACGTGGCAACTGGGAGAAGGGGTGAAATGATGGGAGTCCACTCCCCCCTTATGGGGGGGGTGAAAAGTGGTACTCCCGTGACAGCGACGCAAATCGCTCAGCTGACTGTACCTATTGAATATTCGGTTCACGCCCAACCATAATTGGTGTTCACGAACTGTACCAATGAAGTCGGACTGTCGCGACACATAGTACTGGAATATCCCTATCGGATACTCCTCAGAATATATATACACAGTGAAAGGTAAACAAACCTTTGGTCCCTGGAGCGTTGGAGCTATGATTTGTTTCCCCCAGCTGGCTCCGACATTTTCGGGTTTTGGCAGCGCTGTATGGTGGTGCGCTTGTCGAGATTCTGGACGCAGTTATTTAGAGTCTTTGTAGGTGGTGCTTGCGCTCTTATTCTTTAGCGACACACGCCTACTCGCTCTTCGAGAATTTTGGTATTCTATCTGGCTGTTATGGCTACTCGCTGCGGTTGGCGACAGGCGCAGTAGGATTGGACAGACCGGCGGTGTTATCGGTGTTTGTGTAGGTGGTGCCTTGTGGTCCCATCACAAGGGCACCCACCTTCCTGCTTTTCTAGGCAATGGGAGCTCGAGGCAGATTTTCTTTCGGCTTGACCAGAGATTGGAGCTTAAGCCTGGCTCTGCTGAGCGGTGCGCCGGTGCGCTTGATGTGGCGGTGGCTCTGGGACATTCTGGGTGCACGCGCGCTTTTGGGGGACGTCATCTTCGACATTTTCACCGTTGCTTTGGGGTTCCGTGGACTTGGCCGCCCACGTCTTTGCTAGGCCTATAATACGCGCTTGGTCCAGTGAAATTTTGTCTTGGCACCTCATTTGTGTTCTACATCGCCCACTACCCCTTCGCCACCTCCCTGTCCGCCGCCGAGTTCGTGACTCTTCATCTTATGGCTACCGCTCTATTTCTTTTGGGATCTTCTATCTCTTCTGGTTCACGTAGGTGGTGCTCCGCTGGATCTTCACCGTACATTTGTGGCTCTCGCATGGTGGTGGACCTGTCGCGTTTATGTCGCTTGTTACCTACGGAGTTACATGATTGGGATGCTGCAGCGGTGGACTGCTTGCGCGGAGATGCTAATTTGAGATGTTGTTCTTGCTGTTAAGATCGCCCGGCATTAGTGACTAGCTACCTAGAGCTACATTTTTTCATCTTGCAGCACTAGCTAGGGTGGTGTGTTGTCACGTTTAGCTTGCATCGTGTGTCACCTCGCTGAGGTGGTGTGCTAGAAATTGGAGGGCAGCCCTGACCGGGAGTCCCGGTGCAGCCCCCCCCCAGTTTTCCCTTGAGTCACCTCGGTGTCACACGTGCCTCTCGACATGTGACGTGCCACACACACACGCGAATAATTAGATAAAAACACAGTATTCTATTTGTTCGAGATGATTATTTTACCGTATCCGCGTCTCGTTTGACCCGACAGTCTTCCTTGCTGTTCGGCTTCATTCCAGTACACAGGGGTTTTATGGGCCACGTCGGACTAGCGAAAGAATTGGCTGCCGAATTTTGCGAGAAACTCTCTATTGTGCACCACCAGCACCACCTTATGTTACAGTTCAACTTCGTGATGTATGTTCATGTGCGTTCGTGATGTCTCGGTTCAGGAGCTGTATCCCTGACCACTGTTAAGCTGTATTCCGCGCAATAAGGCATTCGATATCCGCGCATTCATCGAGACGCCTCCCTCCCTCTGATTCACACTGACACGAGAACAGTAAATTGATGACACCCTTATATCGAATCGCGAGAAGTTTCAACTTCATAGCGACTTCGGACTGTTTCACATGAACAATGGGTTTTGCGTATAAAATTTGCGGACTCGAAAGATTCCCTGTCGTATAAAAGAGCGGTACCGTCCTGCGCAAGGAACCATCTCCAATCCCGGGTCGGGGTATTTCGCTAAAGCATCCATCAAGCATTCAACACGAACATCCCAGAAACCGGAATGTTTCAAACATCCACAGAACCTCTGAAAATTCCGTCATCGCACGTGCTCAAAGAACCGTTAACCTGCCATGAAAGAAATGATAAAAACCGCGTATCGAACTATTCATCAAGCTCCCAACAACGCATGCGGTAATGCCACAATAACGCTACAGCGAGAAGCAAAATCCTGTGCCCGCCCATAGGTTCTATCTTCAACCACACAGACAATCAAGTTATTCCACGGTGCATGAGCAAGTCGTTCGAGCCGTATCCACTATCAGTATTATTATTACCCAACCAGATATATCATTACTCTAATATCTACTAATACATTATTCTATGAGCTGATTCTCCCTGGTGAGCAGCGCCTCTTGATAGCCAAATTTATGCTTACATACGGAACATGCCATATGATCGCAGCCACTAGAGCGCTGAATCAACACAGAACACCTCGGGCATTTGGCAACATTACCATTGCAGGCCCACTCCCAAAATGCAGGATCTTTGACGGCCGTGGTGAAGCGATCGGAATATTCTTGGTATGAAAGGCGAATGAATTGTTGGGCAGTCTGCTTGGAGGCATGAGCTTCGATGAGGTCGTGGATATCATGCGAACAACGCTGACCAGGACATGGAATCGAACGGCTCCCTGCTTCGACAAGCTGAGCAAAGTACCTGGAATTTCAAAAGTAAATAAATCAAACCACCATCTCAACTCCTTTTTCCCCAACCCACCATATCAGCTCCTTCCCCCCGCCTGTGCCATTCTACGTGCTACCTCTAGCCCGATAGACGCGCTGTTCGCTTTTCATGCGTCTAAACTGCGTGCGAGCTCAAGCTGCAAGCCAGCACGCTTTGTTGCAGCACGACAATGTGGCATCCAAAATTGCCGGCTCGAGCACACGTCAACCTCAGGTCACAACACGAAGAGCTCTCTCACTTGCAATGATTCTGCATACCAACAATGGCGTATGGCGTATCGCAGACAGAATCCTAATTCAAACAAACTTTGCGCCGGTCACCGCCTGTATCCATAATGCACCGACGTACGCGTTTCATTGCAGAGGCATGCAGCACGCGTTCCGGGCAAGCAAGGTGTACGCCGAGGTGTGGCCAACACGCTGCGTGGTATGACATGTGCCAACAGAATTCAGTGCAATCATTGGCTAACGCACCAAATGAAAAAGGGGAAATATCAATGTATATTGATTGGGCTGAAGCGCTGCGCGGCACATGCTGTGTGTGGCGCGAGGCACATGAATCGAACCGACCATCAGGCTAATCGCTCCAACCGTCACCGCACGGGTCTTCATGCCTTGAACGTGACCTGATGATTGGATACAAACACGTATGTACCGAGGGATTCCTCATGGGAGCATAGACGAAGAGAGGAAAGAGAGAAGTAGCTAACCTCCGAAGACAAGGCTTGCAGCATGTGTTGTTGCATGACGGTAACATGAGCATGTTGTCGTTACCGTGCGTTGTGATGATTTCGCTCGCGTCTTCGAGGCAGATGATGCAGCGCAGCTTCGCTTCAAGGCGCCCGGCAAAGCTGACTGCAGCTTGGCCATAGCTGTCCACCACAATTTGACGGTACTTGAAGCGGAGTTCGCCCTGGTTGGCAGCGATGGCGTGTCGCGCGCGGTCTAACGGTATTGCTAGCAGGCTCAAGTCATCTCCTGCGAGCGACAGCTCGCGCCAAGGATTTGATAACTCCATTTCCTTATAAATCCATTTCCAGCAGATTCCGCTGGCAGGCTGCATAAACTGAGTCAATTTGGGATCGCCCAGCACCCGGAAGCCTTCCGCTGAGTCAGAGATCAGCTCTAAGTCCTGAGGGCGACGGGCTCTTGGAGGCGGCGGCACTTCCCAGGAGCACTGCACCGATTCCGACTTCGTTGCGCCGAAGCGATTTCTGGCCATGTAGTAGTATACCGCGTCCTGCGGAAGGAGAACCCCATTCGAATCAATGGCACCCTTCTAAAAGGCGTCGCGCACGGTGGTTGATCGAGGGGTGAAAAGGAGATCTGCGCCACAGGGACGTAGAACCGACAGCATCTGCGCCACAGGGACGTAGAACCGACAGCATCTGCGCCACAGGGACGTAGAACCGACAGCATGCCCAACGTTGATGCCTATTGCCGCGCAACAGGATGCACGATGTGAATGCTCCTGTAGTTGTGCTGGCAGGGTGGGGGGAAGTCCCAGGAAACGGCAATTGCAGCTTCCACAACCACTGCAGCCGCCATATGAGACCGATGGAAATATCAACCACTGCAGCCGCCATATGAGACCGATGGAAATATCAACCACTGCAGCCGCTTCTCTGCTAAAGGCCGCGAGCACTAATTGTAATTCGTCATGCCCGCCAGCAAATGCAGCATCGCACGCCACTTGTCAATGAGGCCGCTTGCCAATGACAAACACAGCGGCACGGCTTCCACAGGCCCGAGCATAGCACTCAGCGGGTGAGAAAACAAAAGGGCGTCTCACAACTACACTTCCGCATCACCCATGAAACATTTTAACGGCAAGGTGAATGAAGAGGCGAGGCAAAAAAACATGAATGAAGGCCAAGAAACATACATGTTGGCGAATATACATACATGATGGCAAAGAAATATGCCAGCATCGCCTCTACAACACACATTGCACATGACACATTCCACATGCCGCGTCGATGACGGGGAGGCGAAGGAGTAGACACGCGGAGATGACAGGACACAGGTAACATGTTGTCGAGTCGAAGCCACATACAGGCGTGGCTTCCTCATACCATACCGCGCAGGCCAGATGGCACGGGAGGCGATAGAACACACCGGCGCAGCTTCAAGATCTTCCACCCTCAGATGGAGAGAGGTGGTGCATTTCCCACCAAGGGGCTGGTCGTTACAGAACCAATCGTGACTCGTCGCCCCCTTCACGCTCACCATCAGCTGCCCCCTTCCACGCACCGAGAACCCCACAGCTCAGCGCTGCACCTCGAGCGTCGCTCCTCTCAGAGCACCAATGTCCGAAGCCAAACACAAGACGGGGTTGCTCAACGGACCTGAATTCTCCATCGGTTCCAACGAGGAAGCTGCATCACGTCGGCTAGGCATCGGTCCTCACCTGAATGCCACCCGCGCTGCACTGCGCCCGTCGCAATTCCCCGCCGTGTTCCTCGACGAGCGTCACGTGCTGGATGCTCGGCAAGGTCAGCGCTAGGAGTTGCATTTGCGCTGGCTGTTCCGGGGTCAACATTTCCATCGCAATCTCAGCATTCCTGACTTCCGGCGGCTTGACAACCTCCCCATCTGCTTCAAGAAATGTTGGAGGCTCCTGTGGTGCCATGCCCACACATCGATTTCAGCAGAGGAAGGGCTTCAGGGGAGCACACTCCGAGACACTCCCTGCTACTCTCACCTTGACAAGAAAAAGAAAAAGAAAAAAAGAAAAAAACGCCGCTCCTTCGGGTGTTCAGCCCCTCGGTTTGTTCTTTTACTTCTCCTTTGTCTGGTTGCGTGTTCCTTTTATCATTTTGGCCCCCACCTTGACACAGGCTAGTCGCATATTCTCGAGTTACTCTCCTGCACGACTGCCAGCCTGTCAGCAGCTTGATCCAGGCTATCCTCAATGTTGAGGACTGTCAGCAGCTTGATCCAGGCTATCCTCAGTGTTGAGGACTGTCAGCAGCTTGATCCAGGCTATCCTCAGTGTTGAGGACTGTCAGCAGCTTGATCCAGGCTATCCTCGAACAAATATGTCCGACAAGTTGGTTACATACGGCATGCATGTAGACCAAAGCGCCCATATGCTGCGGGGGAGGGGTATGGAATCAGCGAGCGTAAAGCCGATACCGTGTATTCTGATTGCATTTTTCACATTTAAGATATGCCATTTTTGGTAACCGCCAAATATTGACATATTTTCGGCTTAACACTGAGTAATTCCATACCCCTCACTGCGGGCCTCTTCTGCATTCATCAGGTGTCAGTGAAGATATCACCGAAGCCCTTCGCCACTGCGCTAACTACCTCTGTAGGCCACTGGCAACGTCTACATGATATAATATTCCGTGCAGAAAGTTTGTGTTTGCTCCCCAAACACAACAACGCGTCGTGCCTGAGGGGAGCTGCTGAGGGAGGGGCGTGGCTTGAGCCAACGTGGCAAGGCTCGCTACAATGATTCGCAAGCGCCAAAGTGGCGAGGCGCACCGCCACGATCCGCAAGCGCCCGCCGCCGGATACTCGCGTTGCTGTGACGTCATGTGAAGGCATCGAAATCTTGCAAGTGTACATTCCTTCATTCTCAGCTGTGACTTCGGGTATCCGAATACGGAGTGCGTTCTGTCCGGGGATATCCTTGCCGTCCAGCTGCCATTGATATTGGAAGTGTGGCCGTCGGCATCCGCAGCGGTCTTCACGGAGCGTCATCTCTGCCAAACCCGTCGTGGGACACACTCAAGCACGACAAGGAAGCACGGCGTTGTGGAGCGGCCTCACATCATCGACGACTCAAAAGAAGAAGAAACCTTTAAAGCAACGGGGATACACGACGTTCATTGATGCCAAGGTCGGAGAGTGCAAAGATCAAACCCAAGGGAAGGTGTGCGATATACAGGCGCCTCGAGGCCCTAACTCAGGTGCGCAATAAAGGAGCACGACCGCATCGCGTTTGGTGGCACCATATCACGAGGCAATTGGGGGCGATGGGGTCCGCATGAATAACGTCGAGCAACTTGGAAGATAGATCAGGGGGGATAAGGAGCACGATTTGAGGAGGAAGAGTAGGGCGCAGATGCGGAGGAGTCAGACAGTCGGGTGGAATCTCACTAAAAGAAGCTGATTCATTCTCGAACACTTCAGAGTCTTTGGGATGCTCGAGAATAACGGCATCCATTACGTTGTATTGCGGAGTGGTGCGGAACGACATCGTTGCGTCCTGCGCAGCTCGCCGCGCTGCCACTCAAGCTGGCGGCACCTCCCGGATCTTGGCCGGCGAACCGGCCATACATGTTTGACTGCTGAGCGAAGGTTACAAGATAGAGAGCATGCATGATCGAACCCCTATCATTGCGACTGTGAGAGAGCTGTGCCAAACGAGAGTCCTGAAAACGTGCGCACGCAAGCTCGTTATTGGTCATGGGTAGACAGCGGAAACGCAGCGGGAGAGATGTCGACCACGGCTCCATGCGCTCGGAGCTTGAAGCCCACGGGACACAAGCGTATGCGCCGTGGACTCACCATAACCCGCCTCGCCTTCGTTGCCGGTTCCAAGATCTCCACTTCCAAATTAAGAACAGAAGTTGCTCCTCGTTCTCCGGGATCCTCCAACACCATGAGAGCTGCGATCTCCGTGGGCGACAACTTGAGCAAGCACTCAGTCTTCCCGACCAGCAGCTCTCTCCGCTGCGTCCCATCCTGCCTTTCAAGGCGAGCGTACCATTGATACTCCAGCGTGCCCCTCGAAGATGACCTGCCGCGATAGTTGCTCTCAGCGTGGCGTATCTTACAGGCGCAATCGAGGGGGAAAAGACAAACGAGCCCGGGAGAACAATCTCCCAACCGACCTCGCCTGAACCAACACGAAGGCGTCCTCGTGTACACACTTCCGCTGCGCACCAGAACACGGGAGGTCAGCAACAGAACGCATAGAACCCTACATTATGATCCTGACTGGATGCCACAGGTTTGTGAGTGTTGGAGCTCTCCACTTTGCCAGCTTACTCGGGAGGGGAAGGCAGTGCAATGCGCATATCGCGCAAGCACCATCAATGAAGGGGACAAACACGTTTTTTCGCAGCGTTCGCGCGGTATCGAACACTGTATACAACTCCCATGCAACACCGTTTGCTTTTGTAGTCAATTTTCCTTAGCACAACACGCATTGAAAAACGGTGTGTACAACACACCCAATTTGAAAGAAATAACAACCCGGGATGGAGGCTAGGGAACATCACAAAGTTTAGAGACGAGACGTGTTTCCCCCCGATAAGATCGTGTTGTTACTCTTCCCGCTCGACTTTCGCACGAGCGAATAAGAGTGGAGAGCACTACTCGAAATATTACGAATGAAATGAATTCGGCCTTGCAACAAAAAGAGCTTGTTGTTATTGGGCAAAGATACGTCGAAAAGTACCATGCAGACCAGATCTGAAGGGAATACGACGATCGAGTTCAGTACATCTGGAATCTTGCAGTCTTGGCCATGCCTGAAGCGGCCAAAAAGCCTGGCTTGCAGGTT
>LGRX02011772.1:0-12601 GCA_001247695.2 Cymbomonas tetramitiformis | reverse complement strand
GTGGGCACCGTAACATTGGAGCGAGAGCGGTTTCTATGTGATTGTGCCATGTGCTACGGAGTTGACCTACGTGGAAACGTGGTGAGCAAGGCCACCCGCACACGACATCGGAAACTCCACGGGCAGATCCAGCCACCCGCACCGGACCCTGAAGAAATCGATGCTGTAGTTTGTGGCAACCGCGGCGAAACCTTAAGGTACTCTCCGCCCTTTCTCTCCCATGAATGATTGGGCAAGCTTGCGTGACAACACATTCGCAATATGTTGACAACGTATTGAAGGTGCATTGCAACTCTCCTACAGACATACGGATGTGGACGTCACGATGGATGACAAGGAGGGCGAACATGCTGAGGAAGCCGGGAGGACAAAGTAACGCAGAAGACGAGGTGGTACACGCACAACAGGACGTGGAAGCCAAGGATGTGTCGAGTCAAGGCGGCGAGGCCGGAGTTCCCGACGACGAGGATGGCGATGCGCCTAAGACCGAGGATGCCGATGGTGAGACCAAGGTTGGCGGTGGGGAGGATTTGGGGTTCGATGAAGAAGACGACGGAGATGCCGTCCACTCCGTTAAAGCAGCGATTGCTACACAATTGGAAAGTATTGTGAATGCTGCAAAGGAGCTTTTCGGATGGGAGACGGTAAGAACGCGTTATTATGCCAATATCGTGCAGTGAACTGCACGTGCAATATGTAGTATGCATATCTCCTACATATTGACAATGTATTGCAGTATATTGCATATGTATTGACAGCCACTGAATTTGCGATGTGTACGCAGGACCACGACGTGCGGCGATCAACTAAGCTCCTCGTGGATCTTCTGGAATGGAACTTGGAGGAAAACTTGACCCAAAAATCGTTTTCCTCGTTGTGTGAGATCCTACTTCACAACTTTGATGAGCTTCGCGAAACCCATTTCCCCTTGACGTTCGCTAAAGCTATGGGTACTTTCGACGCTTTTAGTACGCCGTACCAACGAGTGGACATGTGCGTCAATGGATGTTGTTTGTACGAGAAGGAGTTGGAGAACGCGGATCATTGTCCACACTGTAAAGAATGCCGGTGGCAAAGCTTTGGAGCGGCGGAGGAGGATGGCACTCCGGAGGATGGCACTCTGAAGAAGCCGCGATTGCAATTCCTTTGGTGGCCCTTGAAGGAAATTTTCCGGAGGCTATTCCATTCACCTGAAGTTGCTGAGCTCATGCGGGCGCATGGCCGTCATACGTCTCCTGAAAGTGGACGCAAAGACACAATTTGGGGTAAGAGCCCAGTACGCGTCTATGATCCCAATGCTTGTGATAGGATCTGCAAAGGGCATATCTGCAATACACTTAACGTATGTCTGTGCCATATTGCAGATGTACACATACAGTTGTATGTATACCGCGGTGAGTTGTATTTTGTCCGGAGTGTGCAGACGGAGATGCGTGGAAAGAGAAGAAGGCGCGGTACCCAGAGTTTTTCCAGGAGTTGCGGAATATATTCATCCTGTTCTGCGCGGATGGGGCTTCCGTATGGAAAAACAAGGCGGGCGTGTTTCCCATGTATTTCCAAATCTTGAACTTGCCGCCGGAGATACGCTCCAAGTACGAGTACCTTGAGGTCTACGGCATTCTTAATGGCATCCATCCCGCCGATACGACTCTTTTGTACGACAAGCTGGTCGACGAGTTGGAGGAGTTGTGGGAGACGGGCTGCGGAGTTTGGGACGCCTTTTCCGAGGAGTATGTTCTTGTACGGTGCATGCTACTCGGGGTGATCATGGATTACAAAGGCTTGGTCGATGCCGGGAAGCGAATGGATGTAAACGCCTACAAGTGTTGCATGTTGTGCCGTACGAAAGGATGTCACAGTCCAGCGCTAGGAAGAATCTTCTACGCATTCTTCAAGCAACATCCTCCTGGTACGCTCTCATCGCTATGCCACGCAGCTTGATTGTTTACAGCATGTTTGCAACATGCATCAACATGCCTGCAACATACCACAGATATGTTGTATTACTTGTGCACGTGCCATGCAGGGCCGCCGGAGAACTACACGCATGAGTTTGTCAAGCGAATGGGCGAAATACACGAGTCACTTTCCAAATCAGGTTGGTCGAAAGCGGACATTGCGGAACGTTTCTCGGCCACCGGATTCAAGTTGCCCGCCGCATTCGCAAGGTTGTCGTACTTTAACTTGGCGTTGGATTGGCTCTATGATCCTATGCACGAAATCATGAACTTGGGAAACAGGCTTGCAACAACGCTGCTTGGGCTGGATTTCAACGAGGCCGCGCGCAACTTTGCTGAGGAGGAGGGCCTGCACCCAGAATGGGGGCAAACGGAGTGGGTGCAGAATTCGAAAGGTGAGTTTTGTATTAGTGCAACATTTCTGTAATTGTGTTCAATATGTCATAGATGTGTTGACGGTATACGGCAACACGGACAGGGGAACCGCATGAGGTGTACAAAATGACAAACGGTCCATGGGGATCCCACCGCGTCCGAAGGCTTCGACCACCTTACGTTCTCGGGAAACAGCACTCGCCTTCTTGAAGGAGTTGCGGGGAGTCACCCGGTGGGGCGATGGGCATAAGCATTTGTTGCGCACCTCAACCGCCTCCAACGGCGCAAAATACGCAAAGCACCTCAAGGCGCATGCGGCTTTGAAGGCTTTCGAGTCCAAGTTGTTGGCGGTATTGTCCTCTTGGCCTCGCGATGATGGTGAAGTCGACAATGCGCTGCAGGACATTGTGTCCAAACTGACTATCATCATACGGGAATGCAATGCGCATTCCATAGAACCTCGGGTACGTATTCAATGTTGGTGTGATATGAGTTCCACATGTCACAGGTATGTTGAATATATGTTACAAACGTATTGATTTGTACGTGCAGGATATGGAGTATTTGAGAGAGCAGACCAGACTTTTCTTTGAGGACTTGGAAGCGAATGGTCCCCCACAGCGGCTTGCAATCAACACCCATAAAATCTGGCACTGGGCCGATCTGCTCCTGCGATTCGGACCTGTGCGTGAATGGTGGATGTATGCCTTCGAGTCCATGAATGGCAAGCTAGCTAGGTGGGTGAAGAACAATGCGTTCCCCGTGGCAAGCATCATGAACGGCTATCTAAGGTTGAAAACCTTGCGCTCCCTACGAGGCATCCTGACCATGCTCTTGAACCGAGAAAGAGCTACTGCCGGCCGTGTCCCGCGGGCTTTGATGGCGGGCCCCGCTCCCGGCATCGTGGTCACTACCTTCTGGGAGAAGGGCAAGCCATTGGAGCTAACGTCCTTGGAGATTGACCAACTGACCCGCTGGATGCGAGCGAGTATTCCCGCTTACCGAAAGCTTTTTCAACAACATGCTGAGTACGACATGTTCCGGCGGAGGTGCAACCTGCAAGCTCGCACGCATGTACTATCTGTAGTATACCTGCAACATATTGTCAACTTGTTTCTGTATGTTTATCATATATTGTAAGTATACTAAGAATATGTTGTCATCACAAGGAGAATGCCGCGCGCTCTAAACATGCAAATCCACGTTCTAGGTACCGACAAGAGGTGGGTGTTGTGCCCGCGATCGCGTTCGGTCCATTGGAGGACCCTGAAGGATGGCTTGGTCGTCAATACACGGCTTACGAGAAGTCGCTCATGATGGGTCCCGAACCCATGTGTTCCAAGTACAACAACGTGAACATCGGCGGTGTCTTCTATCGCACTAGAGACGGGGACAAAGGGAAAGTGACAACCCAGTGCTTCGTCCGCGCATCCTTCCCCAAGAATGATGCCGATGCCGATGACGAGTGGGAGGACAGGTACGACCTCAACCACCAGTTTGCATGCTTCTTTGCCTTTTCGTATATCTCTGCAACATATATGCAATACGTTCCCAACATACTAAGGATATGTTGTACGTATATTACAAAAATATTGAACATTTCGTGCGCAGGTATGGTATCATCAACGCCATTCTGCGGGTTACCATTGGCGGTGTGCTCTACACTTTTTTAAAGTGTGATTGGCTACCCGTGCCCCCGGAAGCTCAGATCGCAAGCTTCAAGCTGAAGAACTCCATCCTCGGCGTGGACAAGGTGTCCAAGGCTTACTACACCTTCAACCCATGGGACACCTCCAAGTACACTATGGACAACCGAGAGCCCTACCTACTGACCAATCAAGTCCAAGCGCAAGTAGTGATAGTCAAACACCCCTGCATGGACTCAGCGGTGATACTTGATACGAGCGACCGCAATATGGAGAAACTTGCACTCGTTGATAGGCCCGTAGGTAGTGATGGTCACTTTGACACATGCGGGAAGTGTAGAGTCGGTGGCGAGCTCCGTCTGTGTGAGAGGGCAGGCTGCAAAGAGGCTATGCACGTGCGATGCGCAGGGCTCACCGACATCCCCACTGGAATGTGGTACTGCATAAAGTGTGATGACGCATAGTAGTGCCTCTGTACACATTTGATATACCTGTAATATACCAGATACGTATTGCGGACATATTGTAAGTATTATGCAATATGTGAGCAGCAGGGGGGTCTTACCCCTTTACCCCATGCAGTCATGTGTTGCATAATTCACTCTGATTGTAGACATATTGCACATGTATTAAAGATATTCTGCATGAGGGAATGTTTCAACATGTGTTCAACACATATATTGCAAACGTGTTGAATGATTCATCTGATTGTAGACATATTGAACATGTATTGAACGATTCCTTATGCGTGAATGTTTCAACATGTGTTCAACACATGTTCAATACGTGTGTTGCAGGCGGTTGCAGACATATTGAACACCCCTCCAATCGGTTTGCCTTATTTCAATACATCGGGGCCCCAATTCAAAAAGCCCCCCAGAACCGACTTCTGCGATACGCGTCCAAATGCCGTGAAAACTTGTCCCCATAACGCTAGACCCTTCCTTAGATGATACCAAGTGCTAGTGGGTGAGTCTGACACCATTTGGGTGCCCATGCTAGCATACTCATTTTCGCTGTGTCCAGGCTGATCGCGGTTCAATAGTTTGGCCAATATGTTACACGTGTATTGGAATGTCCAGATATTAGCATACCGTCTCCAATATGTCTCCAATATGTCTCCAATACGTGTTCAACACGTGTATTGAACCCGTCTAGAAACGTAGGGTTAACTTATCAGCTTTAATACATTCTGAGAAAACCTATCACTGAGTGAATATATCCCGAGTCCTAGGGGTATATCCAACAGGTTATGGGCCCACCACGCACTCTTTATTTAGACACTGCGAATTTTAGCCATGTCTGGCTAAACAACGACGCTTGAGATGGAGTGAGGGGCTCCACTAGAGGCGCGGCGGAACGGTATGGCCTAGCTGATGCCTGGTTGATTGGATTTACGGGAGGCTTGTGCACGAGGCGGACTCATTTTCCTCGCTTCGCGTTGGTTGACGTTGGAAATTTTGGTCGGATCCGACACCACTTTCCTTGGCCGCGTCACTCTGCATTCACATGCACGCGAGGAGATTTTTTGCGCCACGGCTTTCCCTTGCTTTCCTCGACAACAGCATTACGACTTTTGGCCGCCGCTCCTTCCGCACCTCGTCCCGTTTTCCCTCACTTCGTCTCTACAGTCTTCTACACCATGGTTGCGACTAGATTGACATCGAGTATGGCGTCTCGCCGCCGCTCCCTAGCTACTATTTTCGACTCCGCTGCTGCCCGTAATTCCGTCACGCCGGCTACGCCGGCACCTGCTGGTGTTCCGGCTGCGAACTCCGCACAGGCGGTCTTCTTGGCAGGTGTTCGCTCACTGACCCGTGAGCGCTTCGACGAGAGCGTGGCGAAGCACGTGATCCGGAAGTGTTTCCGTGAGAAACATGACCGTTTCACAGGAACAGAATCCAACGCGCAGGTGCTTCTCTCCAAGTTGGTGCCTGCTCTCCAGGGGGCATTCGAGGCGCAGGATGCTTTATTTGCGCCGATGTTCGACTTGGAGGACTCCACGTTGGCCGTCCGTCCCGAGGCCAACAAACTTCTTTTTTCAACGCTCGAGCTCATCGTATGTCCCGCCTCTCCAGCGGGTGACTGGCTCGAGGCCTCTGCGACATTGCACCCGCTGGACGGCAAGCGAGCCCTTCTGGAGCTCGCACGGCGACTGCTGGACTCCGGTGCGCCCTTTCAGGGGACGTCGGACCTCCTTGACGTCCGCTTTAAGGCCCACACCGACCCGTCCGAGTCCATCACGGATTTCAACGCGGCCTTACGGTCCGCCAAGAGGCGCAACACTCTCGACGATGACGAGGTGAAGGAGCTGTTCCTCGCGGCGCTGGACCCTGGATTCTACGCGCCGGTGGTGTCGCGACTCTTCACGCACCAGCAGCGGGCGGCCGTGGACCTCCTCACCATTCAACAATGGGTCCTCGAGTGCTACGCCCGACACGTTGCAGCCGGTACGCACACTGCCTCGTTCACCCTGTCTGCGGCAGCCGTGGCCACTGACGGCGACGCCTCGCAGCTGTCCGACCTCACGGCCATCATCCTCGACGTGAAGCGGCAGCTGAAGGTCCTCACGGACAAGGTCAACGGGCGGGGTTTTACCCCGCGAGCGGACAAGAACAAAATCGGCGACGGGGGAGGCGGCTCCGGTGTTCGTTTTGCAGCCAGAGAAGAAGGCTTTCTTTTTTCGAAGCGGCCCGCATTTGGAATTTTTACTGGCCCACTTTCGGCCAGCCCGGCCAATCTTCAAATTTGCATGCCGCAGGCGCAAAATTTTAATTTTAAGTATGGCAAGATCATAAAAATCACACAATTTTCACGAAAATTTTCATAATCGGGACCCTTGAGAGACGGCCCGCATCCAACAATCGAGCGGCCCGCAACCGGCCCGGGCTGACTTCAAACGGCCCCGGGCCGGCCTCTCACGGTAAGCCTTCTTCCCCGTTTGCAGCAGGTGACCTCCCGACGGGGGGAAACTGGCAACAGTCGCAGGTGAGGAAGCGCGTTGCTTTTCACAAGGGCAGCGGTGACTTCATCCCGTTCTGCCAGAATTCAACGTGCAAGAAAGACGAAGCCCGCCACTGGCACCGCGACTGCCCGAACGGCGGGAAGCACGGCGCTGGGGGAAGCTTCCACAGCTTCTCCCTCGGTGACATCGAAACCGACTTGCTGGCGGAGCAGTTTCAGACGGCCATGGACGAGCACGACGGCGAGCGGTTCGATGCGCTCTGCCTTCTAGCGGGAGGTAAGCCGGAGATGCTCGACGGCGTTTCGGCGTGTGCCTTCGGGCTCGAGCCGGAGCGGGAGGGCGGTGCGTTGCAGGACTTCCTACCCTACTGCCGGCCTGCCACCCACATGGGGGGCTTCACAGTGGGTGGTGTGGCAGGAGGCATCTCGGCTGCCGCTTGCACGCATGTCCGCGAGGACGCACCGCCGGCGCCACCGCCGGCGGCAATCGAGCATGTTTACCCGGACGAGTCGGAGGCGTCCGACGCCGGTGACATGATGCCGGTGGACCACATGCACGCGCACGAGCCCGACCTCTGCTTTGCGGACCGGATCGCGAGGATGGGGGGACTCTCGATCACGGCTGAGGGCAAGGACTTGGCGATGCGGTACATGCACGCGGAGTCGGAGACCGACTCTTGCGACGGCGACGTGGACGGCTCTGCGGCTGGGTGTGACCCTATTGACGGTGAGGATGCGGTCCCGCGCCCTCCAGCATCTCGTCAGGGATGCGGTGCACCGCCTTGGGGGTTTGCCCGCTCTTCGGCAATTACGGTAATGCTTTGTGCAATCTTCTGTGTGTGCGCCACCGCGACGCCACTCACAACTGCCGCTCCTGGCGGGGCGTGTGCACCGGACCACACCGGCCTGGAGGTCGGTGGTGCGGCTGAGGCATCCACCAGCGAGCCTGCATTAGCTTCTGCGACACCGGCTGCTATTCCGCCGCGCCGGCACGGCCGGCACCGTGCTCGACAAGGCCTACTCAATTCACCGTTCGGGCCTTACATCCCGGTACACCCGCCCCCTCCACCGCTGTATTGGGGTGCCCCACCGTCGCCGGACTATTCACCGGGCCCGACTACAGACGAGGAGGAGGGGGAGAATCCCTCGCACGACGATCGAGACTTTTCAGATTTCTTCTGGAGCTCTGCGAATGATTCAAACACGGCATCGACAAATTCAATTCACGGCACCATGACTGTGCTGCGGGCTGGCACAGCAGTGCCACCGCCAACTAGTGGCTAGCAAGTTAATCATGCCGCTCCTGCACAGTGAAATTGACAGTAGCTGTATGTGCAGAGGGGTCCGATCACGGGCCGGATTTCAGATTTGCAACTCTTGACTGGGAACAACCCTGCCAGAAAGGACAGGCCTTCCCTTAGAACTCAATTTCCACCGCTCTAGATGGTGTTTGTTCACAGGTTTCACCTTCGGCTAGCCAGTCACCACACTAGGTGGTGTGCTGGAACAGTCACACCGCTTGTTTTGTGACTCTTCCTATAGTTGTTAGGGCTAGATAAGCGAGCCCTCAGTATATTGATATAAAGCGCTGTGTTATGGAACGGTAACACACGCGTAAGTAATGAGCGGGGATGAGTGCAGGCTTCTGTGAGAAGATACTGCTGAAGCACAACGCTTCCTAATCTATACCATACGTCTCCCATCATCATAGATGGTACCGCCATTGGGTTGTGAACCCGAGACGTTGGTTGAACGACCAGTATCGTCAGAACGAATAATATGTTCGCTCATCCATAATACTGCGTATGCGTGTTCCGCACATACTTAAAGCAAAGATGGTTCTTGTTTGTTTCTTCAAGATGTATCTTGCTTTGCCATCTTCGAGTTCGACGTACGAACTCTCGATGACAGGTATCATTCAAGTCTTTCCTTGAATGATGACAGATGACGTGACTTATCATCTGACGACATGTACAGTCATAGTCGACCGTACTGACGACTGTCATTATAATATATGACATGACTCGACATGACATGACATGGTATGACATGTCTGACAGGTATGACACGTATGACATGTATGATACATATGTCATCGGTCATGACCCTGACAGATCTCCCCTCTTAAAAGAGTTGTGACCTCACAACGGGCATACCTGTGTATATGTCTACGATGTCTTTGTTGTTGTTGCTTCTTGCTGGTACCAGTCTTCTTACACCGATTTGAGGCGTCCCTCATGGTGTTTTTAGGTTATTGGGGGGAACTGAGTCCACTTTAGTCCCTCACCTTACAGTTCTTAGGATGTAGCCCCCTTTGAAGTTCGTATTGTATTTCAGAGTGACGTTTCAAGGTTCAATGAATTGCGTTTCGTGATACAGATTGACGCTGGATTACTGATTGATCCACACGTATCGTGCGTCAGAGTGACGATTCAAAGTATCCGAAGTGTACGTTACGGATTATTTGCGCTAGCCGTCGTCGCTTTGCGAACGATGATCCCACGATTTAACGATTTATAATCGAACGATTCTCGGCCTGATATAGTGCACCCAACCCTTCCTCCCCTCCTTAAGCTACTTTGGAGGATCATAGGTGGCAACGGGGAGCCCGTGTTTGTTTCCGGAGTTATTTCACCGGGGGTTTGTTTTATTGCAAACAGAGTGGCCCTGCTTAACGGGATTGGACTTATAATCCTTACCCGGTCTGCTCACTCTTGATATGGTCCAGTACGCACGCTTTGACGAACATCTATCGCGATGAGTGAGAATGGATTCGCCACGTACTAATGTGAAATTTATTTAGTTATGTTTGTCAAGCACAACTTAGGATCACAACTCCGTCTACCTCAGTCGATGTCTCCGGTAGCTTCGGATGACTGGCCAAGAATCCGATGACAATCCACGGTTTTGGCAAAGGTAGCATTTAGCAGTTTTTATTTATCCACAGATATGATATCTCGCATGTGTGCGTATCTGTGCAAGGGTATGATTTTGTACAAGGCTCACTACACCTTTAGCAAGGAAGGATAAATTTCCCGCTTCTATGCAACATAATGATAAAACATTAAGAGCAAGGTATATAGATGATCGACATGTATTAGTATATATTACAAGAAGTAAGGGCATCGGGTTTAATATAATGTTTAGCCTTCATAGGCAGCTATTATGTCTGCTGCATTGGTCAGCTCTGTGGCTTTGACCCAGGTGTCATGCTCAGGGCCGTAGCCTGCATATCGCACTAAATAGTACTTGACACCTCTAGTGATCTTATCTGAGAGTATATGTGATATCTCAAACAGTGATTGCCCTTCTTCGGTGATCATCTGTGGCAGAGGCAAAGGTGCTTGGATCGAGTCATTGTACAGCTCTAATCTGGATATAGGCTGTACCGGATGAATACGGATATCGAGGTCTCCGAAATCTAACTCGTATGCACGCCCATGGCTAAGCACTTTGGAAACAGTGAACGGCCCAATATATGGCTGCTTGAAGTGTCTGCCTGCCTCTGTCAAACCAGTCCATTGAATAAACTCGGTCCGTAAAAGAACTTTTTGCCCAACTGCGTATTGCCGAGGCATGTGAGTTTTATTGAATCTGGCTTGGCTAATTTCTGCTGCTCGGAAAATGTTGTCTACCGCGTTGGCATGAACAGCCGAGTACTGGTCAAAATGATCTCGAATAGCTTTTTGTATTGGAACAGGAGCCTCTGGCGGAATAGTGATTACCAGCAGGTCATGAGGCGAAAGTGGTTGCGCCATTGAGTCGAGATAGAATGGTGAATAACCAGTAGATGCAGAAACTGTGTTGTTAATTGCAAACTCCACCAGAGGCAACTTGTCCTCCCACGAATTGGCTGAAGTATCATTGCAACAACACCTGAGGATGAAAAAATACTATCTAATCAGTTTATAAACCAGAGGATGGTGAAATCGAATCATGAATCAAAAGTACCTGAGGATATCTTCAATGAAGGCATGGCTCCTTTCATTGGCTGCATTCGACTGTGGATGATGCGAAGACGTCATAGACAATCTGGTACCAGTAGATTTCCACAGTGTCTGCCAGAATGTAGAGGTGAATCTGGGGTCTCGATCTGAGATGATGTTCCTCGGAAGACCATGGAGCTTGAAGATATGCTGCATATATATAGAAGCAGTATGCTGAGCTGTCCAGGTCATGTTGAAGGGAATGAGATGACAGCGATGAGAGAATTGGCACATTACCACAAATATACTGTCGTGCCCATTAGTGGTGATAGGCAGGTCAGTAATCCAGTCGAGAGATACATCTAACCATTTTGTCTTAGCAGTGTCAACAACGGAGCCGGACCGTCTTCGACGGAGCCCGCCTTCGGCGGGCTACGACGTAGCCGGATCCCGCCTTCGGCGGGATCCCTACGGATGCGGTCCGGGCCGAAGCCCGCCTTCGGCGGGCTACGACGTAGCCGGATCCTGCCTTTCACCGGATCCCTTGGATACGAGCATTTTTCGGAGCCTCATGAGATGTTATTTCATAAAATAAAGTTAATGTGAAGCGCAAATCAAGGTTGGGCTTGCGCGAGGGTGCTTCATGCAAAAAGATTCCAGATTCTAGATCGCGAGATATAGGCGATTTAAGTATGCGCTTAGGTATGGTTAAGTATGGGCGAAATCCGAGCGGTATCGACCACAACTTTCCCATATCGTGACCAATTTCATCCCTGAAGTGCGCAATGCGTTCACATAGGTCTAGGGGACATCTTTATCGAATAAAACGTTTTTCAAAAGTTTTTGCACGTAGCACGCACCCCCGCGCAAGCCCAACCTTGAAATAATCAGCGTACGGTACTGTACTGTATATATTATCATGAGGGAGTCTTGCGATGATCGGATGATGTATCTATCAATATTAATATGGGATAAGTTTAGATTGGGTGTAGACATTTCATTATAATCCAGATTGGGTGTAGGCACTTCATTTTAATCTAGATTGGGTGTAGGCACTTCATTCTTAATCTAGATTGGGTGTAGGCACTTCATTTTAATCTAGATTGGGTGCAGACACTTCATTTTGGTCTAGATTGGGTACGTAGACACTTCGTTTTAATGTGCCATTGGGTGTAGACACAGGTATAGGGGGTACGGGTCGCAATTTCTTTTGTTATTTGTTGCAAAAAAAAAAACATTATTTCGCGAATTCAACCGGTAGATATCAAAATCCGACCACAATGAACATATCTAACGGTTGAATTTGCGAAATAATGTTTTTGTATGCGATTATTAGCGAAAAACTGTTCGGGATCGATGTTTGTTGTTATTTGTTGCAAAACAAGACATCATTTCGCAAATTCAACCGGTAGATATCGACATCTAACCACAATGAACATATCTAACGGTTGAAATTGTGAAATAATGTTTTTGTATGCGGTGACTAGCAAAAAATTGTTCGTAATCGATGGTTTTTGTTGTTTGATGCTTAAAAAAAACATTATTTCGCAAATCCAACCGGTAGATATGTTCATTGTGGTCAGATGTTGATATCTAACGGTCGAATTTACATAATAATGTTCACATGCAATATTATCAATGTAAAATGTAATGCCCTCCAGGCATCAAGGTATGTTAAAATGAAGTCTACGCCCAATCCAGATTTAAATGAAATGTCTACACCCCATCTAGA
>LGRX02011771.1:0-14568 GCA_001247695.2 Cymbomonas tetramitiformis | reverse complement strand
AGTCCAACTGCATCGCCCGCAGCTGGCGGGTCAGGTACAATCCACTCGACTCCCCCAATCAATTGACCCTAGTTGATGACACCTCGTCCCAGTTGATTCCTTTTCCGATTTTCTCCGGCTGCTACTTGCACGTTATTGACGAGATGTCGGTATTGCGAGTGGGGGTAATACAGGAGTCTCTGGTGGATCGATACCTGTATCAAGACATATCACCGAGCAGTCAGACAATGGCCAGAGCCAGGTGTACGGCGTTGCTGCGACGATATCCTGACCTCATCTCGCTTAGTGCAGTAGAAATTGGGGCCCTACCCCAAGATCTGCGCGACACGACGAGCGCCGACTTCATACGGGCAGGAGCTCTTCGAGGACGTCAGTGGGTCATGGTGTGTGGGTTTCCATGCCAGGATCTCTCCCCTGCTGGAACGCTTACAGGCCTGGATGGCAGGCACAGCAAATTATTTTATGAAGTGGTTCGGCTTCTGTCCACGCTGCAGCAGCTGCAGCAGCAGAGGCCCCCAGGATACATCCTGGAGAACGTGTCCCCATTGTCGCACAGACCAGGGACCAAGATCAGGGACGAGGTATTCCCGTACATTGCCAGCGTCATTGGCCGACCAGTGTCCTTTGACGCAGCACAAGCAGGCGCTTACGCACATCGATTGCGAGCGTATTGGAGCAACCTGTTCCAGATCCACCAGTTTCGCTCCGTGATGAGCAAGGTGGCGAGACCAGAAGGACGAGTCGTATCGTCAATCCTATGCAAGGGCTGGCAGCCCAGGCCAGTGATAAGAACAGACCGCGCGCCTCACTACGTGGTGAACGTGGTGGGAGAACCGCTAAGGGCTCTTCCCACCATCATGGCGACGCAAGGGTCAAGAGCATTCAGAAGAGCAAGGATGGGCACCGTGGTGCGCAACCAGGACGATGAGAACATCGAGGAAGAATCCCGAGAGGTGAACCTCGACGAGAAGGCGCGAGCTATGGGCTACAGCGCAAGTGAGCTACGCATGGCCGATGGCCTGAACGACGTAGAATTGGCAAGCATTCTGGGCCTGGCCATGGATCGCAGGGCTATGGAACTGCTTATGGCGGTCGCAGAAGCAAGCAGGAAGGGGCTTCCTCACAGTGAGGAGTCCCCGGAGGCGGAGAGTTCCCCAGGACAGCCTATCGTTGCAGACAACAACTGGGCAGACCACGCGAGGTCGGACCTTCAGCAGAGGCAAGCTTTGCTGGCAGAATGGGTTGAGAATTCGAACGCATATACTCAGCAGGTGGCGAAGACCATGAGTCACCGTGACTGGGAAGAGAAGCTGCAGATAATGTGCTCACAAGGGCAGAAAGGTGCAGAAGGAATTGGGGCTCAGCGACAGAAGGCTGGAACCAAGAAGAAGAAGAAGAAGAAGGAGTGGCAGCTCTACGTCATCGAGCAGTATCGCCCGAGGCACGAGAGCCACTTCGTGAAGGAGGGCGCAACTCCAGCAGAGCGCGTTGACGTGCCTGCTTGGAGTCCGCCTGCCAAAGATGTGGAGATGAGACTCCCCAGGTTGGCGTGTACCACCAGGTTCGCGGACTTGATGGCCAGTGTGGCTGAACAGCAGGTCGACCGTGACAAGCATCGAGATGTGCATGACGATGCATGGTGCCTCAGATGGTTGAAGTCCAATGGCAGCGTGAGGTTGCCAAAGGATGAAGTTCGTCGTGTGAGGAGACGCGCAGCACGACATCGATGGGATGAGGCGACGGACGAGATCTACATGATCACGCTGTCGGGCAAGGAAGTGAGAATACCCAAGCCTGCTGACCGTCTTGCACTGGTCAAGGAATACCATTCCAGAACTGGCCATTGGGGCATAAGACGCACGCAGCATCTTCTGTGGCAGCGCCATTGGTGGGCCGACCTGAAGAAGGACGTTGAGGCTGTGGTCACTCAGTGTGAGACCTGTCAGCGCGTGAAAACTCACTATGCAAGAGAGGAGGCGTGTTTGTCCCCCCTTGAGATTGTGTCATTCATGTATCGTTGGTCGCTGGACTTGGCATGGCCTTCGAGGAGACAGACCAAGGCGGGCAACAACAGGGTGCTCATCATGACCGAGCACTACACCAGATTCATAGTCTGTGTGCCCATTCCCGACAAGGAGGCAAGGACCATCGCAGCGGCATTTCGCAGTCATGTCCTGGCTGTGTTCGGGGCGCCAGCAGAGTGCTTGGTGGATGGAGGCAAAGAGTTCGAGGGCGAGTTCAAGCAGTTATGCAGAGACTGTCTGATAGACAGACGAGTCACCTCGCCAGACTCACCAGAAGGCAATGGGCTCACCGAGCGGGTGGTGCGTACAATGAAGTTTTGCTTCAAGAAGACCGCCTTGGAGAAGGGCCTCGACTATGAGTGGGACGAACAGCTCTGGCCGCTCGTGCTGAGCTACAATGCAGCACGCCAAGAATCCACAGGAGTGGCGCCGTTCACGTTGTTATTTGCCCAAGAAGCAGTGGTGCCGCCAGATCTGAAGCAAGCGCCCAGCATGGACTTCAGTCCAGAGGTCAAAGATGACAAAGACGCTCGAGTCAAGGACCTCCTCCTGAGAGCAGAGGTAGTGAAGCGACTAATGGTGCACGCTGGCTGCAGCCTGGAGGTTGCACAGCATCGTGCTACTCTACATTACGAAGGAAGAAGGGGTGGTGGCATTGAGCCTAAGCCACACCAGTTTAAGGTGGGTGACTTTGTCTACATTAGACAGAAGCCTCGCAGCGGCATGGAAGTCGCGACCAAGTCTGCCATTCTGAAGCTGGTCAAGATACAGCGAGATGGTGTTGTGGTGCTTGAGGACGCCACCAAGTTAAGAGAGAAGAGCACCGTGCAGAGCATCGCGCCATGTCACCTGCAGGTGAAGGACCCGTATGACTGCAGTGCAGCCGTTCCCAGCAAGCACCTTGCATGTGAAGTGTGCAAGAAGACTGATGGGGAAGCAGAAATGTTGTTGTGCGACGCATGCAACAGGGGGTACCACTTGTGGTGTCTTACCCCAGCACTGGATGAAGTACCAGAAGGCGAGTGGCTATGTCCTAGGTGCTCAGGCACGGGGATGCAAGCTGCTAACGCTGAGGTGCAGACCCAGGAAGACAAGAGCTCTTGTGTCCTGGAGGACAGATTGGGGATGAAGGAGCAGCAATTGAATGAGAAGCTGTCCTCAGATATGCGCCTGCTGCCAGCAGACGTGGGTCCCCGTCGTGTGGTGAAGGGAGACAAATTTCAGCCATGGCATGCCATCTCATCAAGGGAGATGCTATTGGAGGAGAAGGACATGTTCCTTTGCGTGCCAGATCAGATTGATTGGGGCAGGCAGGACAAGCTCTCTGAGGCCGTGCAGATCTTCATGCCAGGGCACTGGAACGAAGGGCATCGCACGGTGCTGAGCAAGAAGTACCGGGAACAGAAGGCAATGGCAAGGCAGCTGAGGGATGCACCTCGTGTGCCTGCTTTGTCTGAAGAAGAAGTTGAAAAACGAGGAGAATTGAGGCATATGACCAAGGCTCAGGTGCGAGAAGCTAGTGCGCTGCAGTGGGGGCTTGAGCTGGTCATCACAGTGCCCTCCGAGGTGAGGCGCTTGGCGACAGAGGTGGACTGGAAGTCCATCGATGGCGTGTGGGACCCGTGGGCAGGCACTGGGGTCATCAGTGAGGTGATGGTGGAGCAGTGGCCGCAGCTGAGATTTATGAATAATGACTGGAATTCTCAGCTGGGTTGGTCTGAGGCGCATGACGCGCTCCAGCCAGGTAACTATCGCGCATGGAAAGAGAAGTATGGTGTTTGTGATGCCGTGGTGACTTCGCCCTGGTTCGCAGCGCTGGACATCGCGTTTCCTTTGGCAGTTATGGCCAGTCGTGTAGTGGCATGTGTCCATGTTCCTTCTTACTATTTGACAGACATGACCGAAAGCAGAGCTGCGTACTTCAGACGATTGAGTCAGTCTGGACGCTTGCATGTGATTGGGCATCTGGAACATGGACCTATTGGCCGCAGATGCATGTGGGTTTTGGTGTTTAAGAATCCTCTGGTCAGAGCCAGGATGTTACAGGGTGGAGAAGGTGAAGGCATTGGTATGTTCACTTTCAGTTTGGGCAAGTTCATGGCAGATGGTGATACGACCCAGTATGCTGAACAAGCCCATATTTGAGTCTGTGCTACTGCACGCAGCAGCTACAGATGGGGGATGTTGGAAATCTGGGCTTGCATGAAGGAGCTTAGTGTTCGATCTCGGAATATCAGAATTTAAAATTTTTTGTAGCTCTACGATCTTGTACTATGTTGAGATTGCTCGGACAGTTACCGACACCAGTGAATGTTAATGACGAACTTATGGTTATCCGCGAGTGTTAAGATTGCTCGGATCCGACAGTATTCGTACCATCATGTGTACACGTTTGCGACAACAGTTCTCTTCGGCAGTGCAACACTACATCGACCCGACAGCTCTGAGGGACACAGACATGGACTACTACTTCGCTTGGTTAACATGGTCACAGTGACAGAGATCAGATTTCTTGTGTGTGCCTCACAGTTTCATCTTTGGTTTCATGGCAAATGAGGATTCGAGCAAAAGAGAAATGTTCAAATTGGAGTGCAACAGAATTTTTGTGGTTTCAGACTTTCAGAATCCGTGACTCCTGCTGCAGTAGAGCCGAATGACACATGTAGCTCCGTGACACAAACAGGATGTACAAGTAGCCACGAAGCGACACGCCTGTTCAGCTCTGTTCCTTTTGCTCTTCCCACCGCTCCCGACCCAGAGGACTCTTTCCTTTTGGTGACGTGCACAGACAGTCTGGACATCTCATCAAAAACATGAATTTAGAAAGCATGTAAAAAGCACAAAATGCATTTTAAACACTTTACAAAATCATTTTAATGAAATGTATTGCAGTGCCTGCCTTTGGCAAATGAGGATTCGAGCAAAAGAGAAATCCATGTTAACATCGCATGGTGATTAATCGCGCTGTCCAAAAAGATCGACGCCTAGTGGCAGTCCACCTAGTTGGCATGCATATACTAGTACTTTAGCATTCGGTTTAGAGGGTTAGCCGGAAGCGGGGATGGCGGCAGGTCGGCCCTTTGGTTGATGATGTTCTGATCCGTGGACGGGGACCTCTTAGTTTGCATTAGCTACCTGTTTCACATTCTTGTGCCACCTCAGCCGAGGTGGTGTGCTGAGATTCAGTAGTTCAGTACCACGTACCACGTATGACGTATGACAGTGACAGTGACAGTACAGTGACTTCCTACCTGTACTCAGTAGTTCGACTTCGGTAGCTTAGACTGTGACACACGATATGATTGCCTAGTGACGGCCTCAGAGCTTAGATAGCCTGAGAGTCGTGTATTCATTTCTATCTTTTGTGATACCCGATTTGCCTCGCTCAAACCCTACGGCGTTCAGCGTTTTCACGGTGTCACTAGGACATTCTAGTAAGGGTTGCCACCTCCGCATGTGGCTACATATTGCAAGTATGGTATGCCCTACAAGACGACCCACCCACTTCTGGACCAACGCGCCTATCACCACCCTGAAGTCTTGCGACCCCGAAAACCCCTGCGACTTCAAACGCCGTTATGGGCGACACGAGAAGATGGCGCAGAGCGGCTCCACCAACAGAGAGTCGGGCGACCCTAGGCCAGGCATGGGAGCTGGATGGCACGTGTATGGCATCCCCGCGGCCTTGCTAAAACAATTATTAAGCTCTCTACCGGTGGAACAACCCGTGGGAGCAATCGTTGCGGTGTGTGAATACCTAGCGGAGATGCTCCGGAGAGATGAAAATGAGACAGAGCTCAACGATGAAAGAGTCTGCGCTAATCTGGAAGAAGCTGACGAGGAGCCTGTGACCTTGATGCCGGAGTACAACCCTACGCCGCCACCAGTGATGTCCGACGACAGCGAGTGGGACACCATGGGCTCCGAATCAGCCTAACGACTGTGCATGTAAGCACAAGCGAGGACGCTTCCCACCTGAAGGGGGGGGGAGTTGTGCTAGGACAACACACGGTGTCATGCGCGGATGACTCGGCAATGTCATACATGCCAGTAGTGTCATACGCGCCTTACAACATTAGCGCCCGAGACCCCTGTTGGGGAAGAGACCCCCTTATATGGGAGTACACAGTACTACTGTACTGTGTAATAATGTGTCATACAGAATAGTGGCACATCATACTGCATGATAATGTAGTGCAAGCATATGATAGGTTGATGAGACTTGGCCATGCTGACTAGGATTACCTCGGAGAGCTGAGTGAATAAGTAATGGCCAAGGCCAAAGAAACAGTTGAGATTTCTAGAGTAAAACCAGCCGCATGGCAAAAGTCAAATATAATACCTAATTCTTACATGCAAGTATATGTAGTAAGTCTAGACATAGCAGTCCTATATCTAAAGAGCTGACCTAGCAGTACCTAGGCAGTTGGTCATTATATGCAGTCCATATATGACCCCCACCAGTAGTTACAGTGCCTTGTGAGGAGCAGTCCTCCCACACATGGCGTTCACCTTGTCATCAATTCACCTTGTTGGCGTTTATTGATGTCCGCAACCGAGGATTCTTTAAACTTTGTTGAATATTCTTGTTGACAAATCGTAACGATCAATTATGTTGATTTAGATAGTTTTCGGTAGTTGATCCACACCGGCTGAATTCTTTGATTTCTTAGTTTTTGTTAAGATACCGCGATTTTAATTATTTCTTATAAAGTCAATAATGTAAGCATGGTACGCCCTCCACTCAAAATCCACCTACACAAAAATCGCTCGTCCTATAAATATCTGACGGTTTTATATACTATGTATGAAATTCTCTGTGACTCTGTTCGAAAAATTCGCGAAATAATCTGCTAATATTTCAATTCCAGATAGTGAAGCTACCCGGCCCACTGCATTGGTATCAAAAGTGGCATCGAGCTATCAACCCCAAGGGCTTAAGGACACAACATCTAATTATAATAACAATGTTTCTGCTATCCCTTAAAACATCCGTATTAGGTCACCTCAAGGAAAAGCTGATTAAATAATCCGATCACATCACACTTCATTAGGTACCGCTGCAGCTCATGTGTGACCATCCTTCCAGATCTTCCATAGATGTAGTGGGTAGTAATCTAAAGACTTGTGGCAAGCAACACCATTGAAATATGTGACCATGCAAGTGGATTCACTCTTGTCACTGCCATGTTTCCTGCTAGCTGAGCAATCAATGAGGGTTCTGGTACACATGCCAGTAAGTTATTGGGGTAAAAAGCCCCCCGCAGCAACAGTCTGAGAATGAATACTAACAGAGGTATTCATCTCTGTGCACTGACACACGGACGTCCATGAAACTGGGATTTCCTAAAATAAACACACTTGTGGCTTTAGCGAACAGGCCGTGCCTCCTATGACCCCTACCTCCTGTCAAGGACGGTCATCAAAGCTGCCCAAGGTGCATCGCTTTGAGAGGTGCACAACAAACCCACACCTTCAACATGACGGTTTGCGTCAAAGAGGACTTACATATAAGTTTAGCCATATTATATCACAGGTTCTTATACCTAATCCTCAACCCACACACAACGCCCCCCACCAAAAAAAAAACTGGAGTGCCAGAAAAGCATACATAGAGTTGGGGAAAATCATACAACGTGATAAAGGGCCGTCACCACGACTGGCCACATATTGTGGGAAGTGCTGTAAAATCCAAGAACAAAATGTAATTTGAGGAAAAACCCTGGACAAAGCATGTGCGCTCCTTGATCAGTAACCTCATGATGACGTCATGAAGTCCGAGCACTGGACCCCGTCAGTGTTTACCAGTGCCTCATGTCCCAGCCTGCAAAAGCCTGATAATCAGCTCACAAGCATGCCAAAGCATTCAGAGGCTAGATGTTGGTCACACTCGATTTGCGTACCGGAAGAAAAAGTCCAAGAGGGCCGGGTGCGACACTGGTGCACGATTTGGGTGGCAGCCTGGTCAATCAGGTCCACCTGGTGAATGCATGAGGTGCTCTTCCTGGGAGAACCGACTGGAACATGTTCATATTGCTTCGATGGGCGAGAACTGAACGGTACTGCTCGGGCTAGAACATCGACGTGCTGCTCCGGCGACGACTCCGTGACACAGCTCCGAAGGGCGAGGGCAGAACGGTATTGCTCGGGCTGCAACAAGATCGCACTGCTCCGACAAGCACGTTATGGTACGGCTCGGACTCAGGAAAGCGCCTCGTACTCATCCAAGCTCAGCATCAGCTACTGCTTGTTGTGCTCGCAAGGCATGCCCTCTATGCACAGGAGAGCTTACATATTTACTGGGGATAACCATCCCTTACCCCTGCACTGCAGATGCAACCACCAGTACCAGCTTAAGAGGCAAGCACCTGCACCTACGAGATCATTTGGGCGCGCGTTCCACACAACAGAACTAACTAACTAGCTTGGTCAGGCTCTGAGTGGGCCCCGAAAGCAAAATGAGAGCGCTGCTGGCGGATCCAGCGTCGGATGACCAGGTGTCACATTAGCTGACCTTTTGGCACAGTCGTAGGTTTGCCACCGCGAAGCACAATTTACTATACCTCCGACTACGGTCAGCACGATCGTTAAGAGAACTCTTATAGGCTCTATCTGGCAGTTGGCTCCGGCTCACTCAACCTTTATTTCGCCTGTGACCTGATCTTAATCAGCGTGACCGCAAATCCTGTATAGCTCAGTTTAGCGTCTTCCACGAGAGCGTGAACGTGAACGGCGATGGTATCGAGGCGACGGCGAACGGCGACGGGGTGAAGGTGAGCGGCGTCCACCACCACCACCACCATAACCTCCGCGATCGCGAGAGCGGCTGCGTTCTCGCATCCGCCCTCCTCCCCCGCCACCACGGTAGCCTCCACCACCGTAGTCCGGCGAGTCCCGGCGGCGACTCCCATAGTCTGGCGACCGACGGCCCCCTCCTCCGCCGTATCCCCCTTTACCGCCCTTCCCTCCTTTACCGCCGCCATACCGATCGCCCCCACCGTAGCCCCGGTCGGGAGAACGGCCCCGGTCGGGAGAACGGCCCCGGTCCGGGGACCGTCCACCACGACGATCGTTAGAGAGGGCATCCTTGATGACGTTGTTGAGAATTTGGTCTGCACGAGCACGCACGTCCTCGTTCCAGCCGAAGATGTAAAGCTGTTCGTCGCCACGGTCGTCACGTGCAATAAAGCAGAAGGAACCTGAGAGCTCCGCCGAAAGCGCTTGCTGTCAGTCCGACGCGAGAAAAATCCCCTTCCAGAAAAAAGAGGCCCCCCTTCCAGTGAAAAGAGGCCCCCCTTCAAGTGAAAAGAGCCCGGGACAGCACCCAGGCCAACCCCGCGATTGCATATATGGAAACACCGAGGGGGGAAAGGCAACGATAGTATGCGACAGAGCTGTCGTAGATAAGCCAACTCGATGCGCACACCTTCTGGGAAAAAGGAGTATATCGCAGCGTACAAAAAGTTCACAGCAAGAATGCGAGTTCTCATAACGCTTCGAGACGACAGTGTTGCACAAAGAAAAGAGGAAAAGCGCCGATCACGGAAACAGAGTTGATCTTTTCACAAGCGGCACCACCAAAGAAGCAAGCACGGGGGGGCAACTCGGAAAGCCAACTACGGAAGAGAGGCAACCCATAGCGCAGCCCCGGTTTGCTCAGAAAGTTGAAGCAACCCCCAACGCAGCTGGTGTGAAAAAGGGCGCACCCGTCTCCTCCTCCACCTCGCGCAGAGTGGCGCCACGGTTGCCTGCGACCATTCCCATGCAATTCTGCGGGACGTGCAGCACCGTGACATCGTCGCGGCGAGAGGCATCCTCTACACGCACACCGCCGGAGCGTTGCTTGAGGAGCCACTGCAGGTACGAGGTGGCGCGTTCACGCTCAACCCGCGTTCCTGAGAAGAACGCGATGTTGCCCACATACTCGATGATGCACCCAGCCGCACGCGCAAGCTTACGACGTGTGGTGCCGTTGCGTCCGAGAGCGTATGCAAGCTCGGTGTCGCTCAGCTGCAGAGTGTCGGTGCCCCAGTATTTCGAGGAGGACTTGTCGCGCAACCCATGAGTAAAATATCCCGGCTCCTTCGCCTCCACCGCGGACATCACCTGCTCACAGCACACAGCAGCCCGTCAAGCTGTAAACGGCCACAGAAGAGAGTTCATCCTCATACCCCGGGGTTCGCGGCCTGAGGGGAGGAGAGCCTCTTCCTGGGTGCTTCTCAGCTGTTGCCCGAGGCGCAGCTGAACCCTCGCACAGCGGCGACTGTGCAACGAGAGAACGGGGCAAACAAGAAACCGGCTTCACCTACGCTGGGCTCCGCAGCTTGAGCGCTTGGGGCCGAAGGGAGCGAACCTTGAGCTCGGCTCCGCGGCGTGAGCGCTCCGGCCCGAAGATAGCGAGACGCTCCATTTTGCGCTTGTGGCGCTCGGGGTCGTCCTTGAAGGAATCCAGAAAGAACATCAGTACTCCCCACTCCTCCTCAACCTTGCCCAAGGTCTCGCGACGGTTCCCCGTCACGTACCCCACGCACGCTGTCGGAACTTCCACCACGGAGCAGTCTGAGCGCTTGTCGGTTTCGACGTGCACAGGGCCCTCGAGCTGCTTAAAGAGCCAAGCAAGATACTGCTCCGCTCGGGTGCGCTGGCTGCGGGTGCCGGACATATGAACCATGTTCCCGATGTACTCCACGATGCACTTCGACGCACACGCGAGCTTCTTGCGAGTCATTCCTCTCTTGCCTGCCAGAAAAGCATCGGACCAATCCAGGGAGTAAAGAAGGTGCAGTGAATGTTTCCGCTGTGAAACGCTTGGGCGGGGAGCAAGCGGAGTCGCAAGAAGGAACAAGGCACGGGAGCAAAGCGCCTTACGTATCTTGCAAGCAGCAAAAGAAAGAAGTGCGATATGAAAAAGTGACAAACACTGATATACTAAAGAGCACAAGGCTGTTTGTCGCGACTTACCGAGGGCGTAAGAGAGCTCGTTATCCGCGAGCCACTGCGTGTTGGTGCCCCATTCTTCGTCGCTCCGCTCGGCCTTCATGCCACGGGTGCAGTAGCCAGGTATCTTCTGCTCGATCGCAGAGAGTACCTTCAATTCGGCGCCGCGGCGACCGGGCTTCTCACCGAAAATAGCGAGCTTCTCGGTTCCTCCAGCTTGCTCCTGGCGAGCTCCCTTGAACTCCGCAAAGAACATGATCACACCCCACTCATCTTCCATTGTTCTCAAGAAATTGCCCTGCTTGCCTGTAACGAAGCCAATGCACTCTGTGGGAACCTTCAGGATGGAAAGATCGTCGTCCTCATCGTCACTGTCAACAGACACAGGGCCCACTCGCTGTGCCATCACACACTTGACGTACTTCATTGTCTTGCGGCGTTGCAGCCGACTGCCACGAATGTCCAGGCGGCTTTGACCTTGATGCTCATTCATGTCGAGCTTGGCACCAGAAACGCGGGCGATCTTCTCTTTGGTCTTGCCCCCCTTACCGAGGACGAAGGCCGCATCGCTGTCTGACACGTTCAGGGTTTCGCATCCCCAATCATCTGCGTCACGTTGAGACACCTGCTTTTTCTTGATGGAAACGCGCTCGAAGCTGCTAGCTACAGACGGGCTGCGAGACACACTGCGCCTTGGGCTGGCGCTGCGAGAGCGGCTCCGTGAACGGGACTTGCTGCGAACCGGGGAGCGGGATCTGCTGTGTGAAGGCGTCCGAGAACGGGATCGGGAACGGGACGGCGAGCGAGATTTAGACTTAGAACGGTCAGACATCGTGATGAAAGCTGTCAATAAACACGCCCCACCAATCGCAAAGGAACTGTCAGGTAAACGTAGCCGCGCGAACGACTGAACAGGAATCCACTGCTACCACACAACCTTCAAACCAAAGGGTCCTCTTCCAGGAAAAACGGGGAAATGTACAAGGGCAACGTACTCTCCGGCTCCTGAAGTCCTTTAATGCTCTTCTCGAATATGGACAAAATCCCAGCGGCACACCCTTCGCTGGTGCGACGTGCAAGTTTTAACCTAAAGCAAGACAGTTTGAGTTTCGTTTCGAACTTTCGATACTAGGCCAGTCGATCTAGAGATCTCCACTAGGCCTGCGAGCTGCGACGGAATATTTGACGTTATTTTGCGATCGGACGGCACTGGCACGATACGATTAGTAAGTGTAACCGAGTTTTAACTTTTACTAGGCGGATCGATCTCAAAAAGAGATCTCCACTAGGCCATCTGACCGTAGGATCATGTGCGCGACAGTGCTTCGCTTTTTGCATCCCAACATGCCATGCCATAACGCGTGGGTGGCGTCGCGGTACATACACGCGACTGCAGTGGCACTGTCATCATTAGCGTCTGGCGATCGTGAGATCGGAAGTTCGTCTGTGTCGCCCGTTGGGATTCGCGCTTTGCTGCTGCTGCTGCTGCCGATTAAGTACTAGGCGCTGTCGATCACAAATATGCGATCTCCACTAGGCGTCGATCTTTTTGGACAGCGCGATTAATTACCATGCGATGTTAACATGGATATCGCCATTATATCATCTGACCGCAGGATCATGTGCGCGACAGTGCTTTGCTTTTTGCTTCCCAGCATGCCATGCCATAACGCGTGGGTGGCGTCGTGGTACATACACGCGACTGTTGTGGCACTGTCATCGTTGGCGTCTGGCGATCGTCAGATCGAAAATTCGACTGTATCACCCGTTGGGATTCGAGCTTTGCTGCTGCTGCTGCTGCTGCTGATTGACTAAGTACTAGGCGCTGTCGATCACAAATATGCGATCTCCACTAGGCGTCGATCTTTTTGGACAGCACGATTAATCACCATGCGATGTTAACATGGATATCGCCATTACATCATATGACCGCAGGATCATGTGCGCGACAGTGCTTTGCTTTTTGCTTCCCAGCATGCCATGCCATAACGCGTGGGTGGCGTCGAGGTACATACACGCGACTGTTGTGGCACTGTCATCGTTAGCGCCTGGCGATCGTGGGATCGAAAATTCGACTGCGTCGCCCGTTGGGATTCGAGCTTTGCTGCTGCTGCTGCTGATTGACTAAGGTACTAGGCCCGGTCGATCTTAAATTAAGATCTCCACTAGGCGCATCTGACGGTTGATGGGATTATTTATCTTGCCGACGTGGCGCACTCGAGAGATCCGAACATGAACATCGAGTCTGCCATTCCATTAATGATTTGACATTTCTCGATCCTCGCGTCTGCTATGCAATGTAAAAGCGAATCTATCTGATTTCCGAACATCGCGTCGGCCATGCGATGTTTAAATCATTTTCGCCATTACATCATATGACCGCAGGATCATGTGCGCGACAGTGCTTTGCCTTTTGCTTCCCAGCATGCCATGCCATAACGCGTGGGTGGCGTCGCGATAAATGTACGCGACTGCAGTGGCACTGTCATCGTTAGCGCCTGGCGATCGTGAGATGAAACATTCGACTGTATCGCCCGTTGGGATTCGAGCTTGCTGCTGCTGCTGCTGCTGCTGCTGATTGACTAAGGTAAGTAAGGTACTAGGCGCTGTCGATCACAAATATGCGATCTCCACTAGGCGTCGATCTTTTTGGACAGCGCGATTAATTACCATGCGATGTTAACATGGATATCGCCATTACATCATATGACCGCAGGATCATGTGCGCGACAGTGCTTTGCTTTTTGCTTCCCATCATGCCATGCCATAACGCGTGGGTGGCGTCGCGATGAATGTACGCGACTGCAGTGGCACTGTCATCGTTGGCGGCTGGCGATCGTGAGATCGAAAGTTCGACTGCGTCGCCCGTTGGGATTCGAGCTTTGCTGCTGCTGCTGCTGCTGCATGTAATACACTAGGCGCTGTCGATCACAAATATGCGATCTCCACTAGGCGTCGATCCTTTTGGACAGCGCGATTAATTACCATGCGATGTTAACATGGATATCGCCATTACATCATCTGACCGCAGGATCATGTGCGCGACAGTGCTTTGCTTTTTGCTTCCCAGCATGCCATGCCATAACGCGTGGGTGGCGTCGCGATAAATGTACGCGACTGCAGTGGCACTGTCATCGTTGGCGTCTGGCGATCGTGAGATCGAAAATTCGACTGCGTCGCCCGTTGGGATTCGAGCTTTGCTGCTGCTGCTGCTGCTGCATGTAATACACTAGGCCCGGTCGATCTTAAATTAAGATCTCCACTAGGCGCATCTGACGGTCGATGGGATTATTTATCTTGCCGACGTGGCGCACTCGAGAGATCCGAACATGAACATCGAGTCTGCCATTCCATTAATGATTTGACATTTCTCGGACCTCGCGTCTGCTATGCAATGTAAAAGCGAATCTATCTGATTTTCGAACATCGCGTCGGCCATGCGATGTTTAAATCATTTTCGCCATTACATTATCTGACCGTAGGATCATGTGCGCGACAGTGCTTTGCTTTTTGCTTCCCAGCATGCCATGCCATAACGCGTGGGTGGCGTCGCGATAAATGTACGCGACTGCAGTGGCAGTGTCATCGCTAGCGTCTGTCGAGCGTC
>LGRX02011770.1:0-21273 GCA_001247695.2 Cymbomonas tetramitiformis | reverse complement strand
CCAAATGCCAATCAGAATTCCCAAAGGAACAAAGGGAAAAGTGGAAAAGGCAAAGGCAAAGGAAAAGGGAAAGGAGCAGCAGCAAATCCTCCTCAGCCTTGCCAACGTTGTGGTCGTACCAATCACGCCACAAAGGATTGTTTCTCCACCAGGACACCAGAAGGAAAAGCCATACAAGGCAATCCTCCAGCTCAGAATCCTTTCAGAAGACAGCAGCAACAGAGTAATCAGGGTGCTAAGAACGAGTCTGGCAAACTCGTCAAAACAATCAACACCCTGGTTAAGGAGCTAAAGAATCAGCAGAGCATCAATGCAGCAGTTGCAGCTCCAGCTCCAGTTCCAGCTTCAGCTCCAGCTCCTCAGGGAAACTCTCAGGGTACTACTGCACAGGTACCAGTGTTGAGAGCACCCCGAGGGTAAATCAGCCTGAAGATGCCACTGAAGCAATTGGCCGGGTTGAGAGTATCTCAGAAGAAGTCCTTTCCAGTCTGACATTACAGTTTCAGCAGATGGACACTTCCTCAGAGCACATCGCACAGATGCAGTCTCAGACAGCACAGCTGAAATCACAGAAGAAGCTGTTGTTGTACAAAGGGAAAGTATATGGACAGAGTACTCACATATTGGTAGGTCCAGGAGCTACATCGTCTTTCATTGACAGACAGTTCGCTGCTCAGCTTGGTATTACACCCACAGATTCCTCATCATTCTCAGTGGGATTGGCTGGAGGAAGCCAACTACCCTGTGCATCCTATCTTCCCAATGCTACATTCACGCTGGGTAAGTATAAGGTCACAGAGGATTTCTACATCATTGACATAAAACCCTTCACTGTCATCCTGGGTCAAGATTGGTTGGAGAGGAGAAATCCACACATTGACTTCCAGTCCAAAAATCTGACGATCACTAGGAAGCACTCATCAGGCTCCAGTATTCGCACAGTGCTATCCAGAGTTGAACAGACTCCAGGCTCAGATGACCTTCCTGAAATGGAATTGGTCAGTGCCACCACCATGAGAAAGCACCTACGTCGTATTCGATCCAGTGGTTCGGCTGAAGAAGCCGTAGCTTATCTCTTCTTTCTCTCAGAGGTCGATGGTGAACTGGTCTTCGCAGCAGCAGACTCAGACACCACTATGGAAGACCCAGAGGTCACAGCAGCACGTGATCAGATGAGGGAAGACTTTTCAGATATTTTCCAGGAGGATCTTCCAGCTGACCATAGGCCAGAACGGTTTGAAGGTGGTTATCATCGCATCAACATTGAACCTGGGCACAAACCACCATCACAGCCAGTTCGTACCATTCCAGTGCCCATGATGGAAGAGCTCAAACGACAGATCATCAAATATGTCGAATTGGGTATCCTTCGTCCGTCATCATCTCCATATGGATGTCCTATCATTTTCGCTCCTAAGCCAGGTGGGAAGTGGAGGATGTGCTGTGATTATCGAGCCCTTAATAACATCACAATTAAGGACACGTATCCATTGCCACCTCACGACACCCTTCTTGAACAGCTAAAAGGTGCACGATGGTTTAGCAGATTTGACTTCAATCAGTTTTTCCATCAGATCCCTATACATCCAGATGACATTCACAAAACAGCTATTCGCACCAGATACGGTTCCTATGAGTGGACAGTTATGCCTTTCGGATTGACCAATGCTCCTGCAACCGCTCTACGTGTAGGAAATCGGGCATTCTTCGACTTCATCGATCGGTTCCTTGTCATTTTCATGGATGACACTATTGTGTACAGTCCGGACTTTGAGAGCCACGTGAAGCATGTCCGACAGTTCCTCCAGCGTTGCAGAGATCACCAGTTCTTCATCAGGCCTTCCAAGGTGGAGTTGTTCGTCAGATCCATAGATTTTATCGGACATCACATCTCTGAAGCAGGCCTATCCATCATCGAAGACCGAATCCGAGCAGTTATGGCAATACAGCCTCCAGTGTCGTATGGTCCGACCGTTGGAAAGCAGCCTCTACGCCGTATGGCTAAAGATGGCAAGTCATCCCTTCGGTCATTCTTGGGCATGGTCGGCCAATTTAGGAGATTCATACCAAAGTAACATGCTATTCGATGAAATTGACATTAGGGTAGATAATTGACATTAGCTGTTTTTGACGATATTTAGAAAATATTTGTGCTGAAAATGTTAATGTTGAAAATATTTTTGCTCGCAGGCCTCCGCAACGGTAAAATTACAAGACACGTACGAAAATGTTTCCAAGACACGGTGAAGCATGCATTTTATTTTTTGTGCTGTAAATGGTAGCGAGCATGGCATACGAAAGAAATGAGCAATTGCCATATCAGATTTCTCTAATAATCGTATTTACATTATGTACATCTATTTTGTGCGTCTAAGTCAGCTGATTCTATTCACATTTCAACATCGCTACCGTCGTCTAGCTCATTTTTCTCGTTTTCGCTATTGTCTTCATCGCCTACTGTTTCTTCCATTTGCCCGTTATCAATTCGTCTTTTCTTGGCTCTTTGCGCAAGCAGTGCGACTATAAGTTGCCCATACTGCTCATATGGGATACAACCTTTTGCTTCGTTAGCTGCGATGTTCCACGCTAGCAATATCTCTGCACTTTTGAAGGGCTCAGTTGACGGCGTATCGGATGCGTTCTCCCAGAAGGCTCCCGCTTTCGCTGCCAAAACCTTTCCGAGTCTTCGCTCCTTAGTGTCCGTGTACGTCTTCACTTTCAGGTACTTGTACTTCAACTCCTTCGCGTGGACAATCCGTGCATGCACTCGGACAAGCATCAGGGGGTCCGACCATTCTTTGCTGTTGAGCTTGACACGGAATTGGCATACATCGTTGGCCTTCACGCCCGTGATTTCTCCGAAGCAAACGGCGTAGCTGTTTACGGTCATCTGATCGAACGAAACCTCCCATACCGGGTTGGCCACGTACGCTTCGGCTTTTCTAGCAGCCCGATTCACCGCCTTACGTTTGCCCGTGTACACGGCAATCGGTGCACGTTCTACGCGTTCTTGAATTCGGGCTGGAATTTCTGCTGCTGCTGGCATCTGAGCTTCGGCGAGTCTGAGAGGAGCTTCCAGGGCATGCACCAAAGGGGCATTCAAACGTGCGTGCAATTTGCTCGGCAAAACGAACGGGACATTGGGCTCCTCGAAAATGCCCTCCTCGGTCAGCTTTCGTTGCTTCCTCAACAGCTCCGCCCACCACGCCTCGTGGGTAGGTGTAAACGTCGTACTCAAAATGGTCCGTAACCCTTGCACCAGATCCTCGAGCTTCGCAAGCCCTTCGTCGGAGAAGGCTTTCGGTTTGACAAAATCAGGCAGGTTCTCAGGCATAGAATTCAACACCTTGAGGCCCTCCTCCGGTAGCCACTTCTTGTCGGTGGAATACATCTTGTATTGCACAACCACTTCGCCGGCCTCGTTCTTGTACGCTTTGAAGGTCTGCTGTGTGGAGATGCCACAGACGTTCTCGTAGCGACCACCGAACCAGGTCTTCAAATCGTGCACTTTCCCCACCGCGGTCGTGAAGATGCCATCCGAGAAACACTCCTTTGCGATTTCCATCATTTCGTCAAGGGTCATCGCAAGCTTGCGTTTTAAGCGCACAGAAAAACGCGAGAACATCTGGTCGATGTTCTCGTGGGTGTGGCCGACGATTAGGAAGTTCACCTTCACCTTCTTGAACGCGCCAGACATAACCAACCAAGAGATATACGCCAAAAGCATAACGCTCTTGTTGGTGCCCACGTTGTCGAGCTGGACGTATAACACTTCCGGCATCGGGTACGGTTCCTCGCCATCCCCTTTACGACGGTGCTCTTGAATTCGAGTGACGTCACGATGCAGCACGTTCAGCAAGAAGTTGGCGTCGTCGCCGTAATTCGCGTAGTTGAAGTCCATAAACCGGCCAACGTTTTCGATGATGCTACCCATGTTGTGCACGTCCAAGAAGTCCTTCCGGTCCAGATATGATGGCATGCGCCTGAAATGCGGCAGGCGCGTCGTCCATTGGGTCATCCCGTCAATGATGACAGAGGAATATTTCCACCACGTCTTGTTTTCCTTGATGCTCTTAGTCATGTTGGATTTTCGGCCGTGTTTGTAGAATTTCTCACGCTCGGCACGCGCTTGGTTAAGGTGCACCTCTCGCATTTTGTCGTATGGACCTTGAATAAAAAACGTTTTAGAATACAAACTTCTAAAACAACGTAGAACAAATGCAAATACTATCTTTTTAAGAATTTAGCTTACCGTGCTGGGATTTGGGTGTGCCCTCCTTCAAGAGTTTGGTCGAAGCACATACACTGCACTGCGAAAAACGCTTGCACTTCGGAACTTTGAGCCAAGATTTGAACTTGTCTTTCCAGATGTCGTAGAAGTACGGCAAGGAGACTTCCTTGGAATTGCGGTCGTGAATAGATAAAGAATCGAGATATTCATCCCAAATCTCTTCTCTTGTCACCCCGCCCGACGGGAGATGCGTCTCAGGCTTATAGGGCTGAGGTTCGCCCTGTTCAGCCGCATATTTATTCACGAAGGCAATGACATTCGATTTTTTGCTGGACAAACGCCGATTTGCCTCGCTGCCCGTCAGCCCGTGAATGAAATTTGTTCTTCCAGAGAGAACGCGCTCGCGTACGTCGCAGAAATAGCCTTGGCTTATTTTGTAAACCTTCTGGTAGAAGGCCGAGCACACCTGTAAATATACAAGCAAAGTGAATTTTTTCAAAAAGAGTCAAACTGCTCATTAAGCTAATGAGCAGTTTGGACAAACTTTCAGGAATGTGAACAAACATTTATACTTCAAGGGAATGCTATAAAAAAAAGAGGAAAACTGCTCATTAGCTTAATGAGCAGTTGGGGCAAAATTTCAGTAATATGCACAAACATTTATACTTCAAGGGAATTCTATAAAAAAGAAGAAAACCTGCTCATTAGCTTAATGAGCAGTTGAGGCAAAATTTCAGTAATATGCACAAACATTTACACTTCAAGGGAATTCTATAAAAAGAAAGGAAACTGCTCATTAAGCTAATGAGCAGTTTAGACAAACTTTCAGGAATATGAACAAAAAGTTATACTTCAAGGGCATTCTATAAAAAAGAAGGAAAACCGCTCATTAAGCTAATGAGCAGTTTTGGCAAACTTTCAGGAATATGAACAAAAAGTTATACTTCAAGGGGATTCTATAAAAAAGAAGAAAAACCGCTCATTAAGCTAATGAGCAGTTTTGGCAAACTTACCGGTCTGTCACATATGAAGAACTTAAATATGAATCTTGAGTCACAAGTTCTGGTTCCGCTCTTCATAAGATCTGTTACCATCCATTCTTTACGATCCTTTTTGAGACAAGTCCCAAAACATTTTGCGTTGAGCTGCTAAAGCTGAGGTGTGAAACATTAACGAGCAAAACGCTTTGCACTTGCACCGATAAACCGCAATACTATCTATATCAGACTGTGAAAGGTTTCGTTCTTTGATTGATATTTGACTCTTTTCTTTGGGTTTTCTTTTTGCTGATGTGTAAACTGCTCGCTCTTTACCGACCTTAGTTGTTTTCCCATTCAGCACACTTTCACTATTTTAGTCACCCACGGAGTGCGAACTAAAGCTTGCTTCAAGGCTTTGCGTTATCTCATTGAAGTCAACACTTGTGATCTTTCGCGAACTAGACCCTTGCGTGTTTATTGTGTGATCAGAGTCCGATGAGCGCTGAGTCGCGCGAGAGTCGCTAGTCTTTTGCAAGTTTGCAGTCATTGGAGTTTCTGCGCTTTTCGAGTGCATTGGCGTTTCAACGCACGGAAAGCATAATATCTCATCGTCGCAAACTGTTTTGTATAGCGATGAGCGAGGAGCGTTAACTGGCGATGAGCGAAAAACGTCTGTTTCTATTTCTATGATATCGTCTTCCTTCTGGGTGTAGTATACTGCAGGCTGGGAAAGGTCAATAACTTCGTCGATAGCTTCGTCAGCTATTCGCCAGAACGGCCCCATCAGAAAAAAGTTCAAAAAACTTATGAAGCCGATTTCCGTGAAATGAAAACGACGAGAGTTCATTCCGAGTTTCGCCAGGGGCGACAGCCGATGACTTTGAATTTGAATATCACGGTCGGTCATATTAAATTCGTCGGATCGATAGACCAAACTTTGTCCAATAACATCACTCTGTACTCAAGTTCCCGGATCGAGTGCAGATGTCATCAATCGAAATCGAGAACTTAAATGCAGATTCGAGTTCTTTGTCGCGTTCGGCCCGTCCAATAAAATATTTCGATTCGCAATTCTCGGATTGTGATGACGAGAGCACGGAACTTATTGAAACTTCATAAACTCGACCAGTCTTCCTCACAATTCAAAACCTACTTTGCATAACACCGCTTACAGCTCATCGCCTTTTTTTCTTTTACTTTTTCGTGAATCAAAATAATGGCAACTGCGGATCAATTTCGCGCGTTGTTGAGCGGAGGAAACATACTACAGCTACCCGACAAGCAGTGGTCAGTTGAGCGCGTACCTAGTTTACAGGGCCATTGGCTGCGAGTATCTGTTTTTCTCGCAACAGCCGATGGCGGTACAGTTCAGAAAAACCTGTCGCTTTTGCCAGCAAACGCCGATGAGAACTTGTGTATCTCTTTCGCTGGCGCTGCGTCAGCCGGCGGCGGCAATACGCCGGTGTACGTGCTGACAACGGGCGAACGCCCGCATGAGTATATCGGTGTCCGTCTTGACGCTGAAAATATGCTGATTAGCAGCGTGGCGCCACCTTACACAGCGCGCAAGAACAGACTCGATGAGCTGGTTAGACGAGCAGGGACCAGAGTTGCTGCTGCTGCTTACAGTTCTTTTTTAATGAAATGTGGCGAAATTCCGAGAACGAAGACTTCTGGAAGTGTCCTGAGAAGTCTGGAGAAGAGTTCAGTCTCTTGGACGAATCGATCGATACGGAGATGGGTGGCACTGGAGTACTTCCAACCGCGGTAAGTTCAAACTTTTTTGAAAATTCTGTAATATATATGGAATTTTTTTTTGTCATTTTTACAATTATTTATGTGTCTTAAAAAGCTTGAACAAAACTGCTCATTAGCTTAATGAGCAGTTCTACAAAGTTTCTGAATTTTCCGTGTTTATTACAGTTTGCATGACACCTTCTGTCATTATATGACATGTGTGACTGTTTTACCCGATAAATTCTATGACTGACCAAAACTTGAACAAAAAGCCTCATTAGCTTAATGAGCAGTTTTGCAAAGTTTCTGACCTTTATGTTTTTCTTTAAAGTCTGTATGATACCTTCTGTTATTATATGACATGTGTGACTGTTTTACCCGATAAATTCGATGACTGACCAGAGCTTAAACAAAAAGCCTCATTAGCTTAATGAGCAGTTTTGCAAAGTTTCTGACCTTTATGTTTTTTCTTTACAGTCTGTATGATACCTTCTGTCATTATATGACATGTGTGACTGTTTTACCCGATAAATTCGATGACTGACCAAAACTTGAACAAAAAGCCTCATTAGCTTAATGAGCAGTTTTGCAAAGTTTCTGACCTTTATGTTTTTTTCTTTACAGTCTGCATGATACCTTCTGTCATTATATGACATGTGTGACTGTTTTACCCGATAAATTCGATACTGACCAAAGCTTGAACAAAAAGCCTCATTAGCTTAATGAGCAGTTTTGCAAAGTTTCTGACCTTTATGTTTTTCTTTACAGTTTGCATGATACCTTCTGTCATTATATGACATGTGTGACTGTTTTACCCGATAAATTCGATGACTGACCAAAGCTTATACAAAAAGCCTCATTAGCTTAATGAGCAGTTTTGCAAAGTTTCTGACCTTTATGTTTTTCTTTACAGTTTGCATGATACCTTCTGTCATTATATGACATGTGTGACTGTTTTACCCGATAAATTCGATGACTGACCAAAGCTTGAACAAAAAGCCTCATTAGCTTAATGAGCAGTTTTTCATTTTTTGCCCTTTACTGCAGGATTCTGGACCAAGTATTGACAAAAAGTACATATTATTTACATATATTCTTCCTTTCATTCGAGCCAGATTCAACTTTCGTATGGATACAATAGGCGACCCATATCCACATGGTGATGCTTTGACGAGGGAACATCTCAACAATCCTGCCTTAAGGGAACTAATTCTTGCAGAAATACGTAGACGGAGTCGTAATTATGATTGACCACCTTGTTAAATAAACACATTCTTTTGTATATGGTAATAAATTTATTTGTTCGAAAATGCAATTAATTTACAATTAGAAAAACTTCTCATTAGGCTAATGAGCTTCGTTTGGTTCTTTTGTTGCATTCTGTATTTTGCAGACCACTTGGGAGCCGAAGGAATGCTTTATCTGCCTAAATGTAATAGATGATGTCGACGAGGCTCATTTTAAAACTGGGATTCCGATACAATGTAGTGATTTCGAATGTCAGTGTATTGACAAATTCATGCACAAGGCATGCTTCTGCAAGTATGAGATGCAAAACTATGAAATAGAGTTTGCAACACCAGTTCACTGCCCATGCTGTAGACAACACTGGTTTGACCATCATACTCCAAATGTATAAACGGTTTTATTACCATCTTTGTATATGTAAATAATATGTTTTTATAATGAATATGAGTATTGTTTCGAATTGCTCATTAACCTAATGAGCTGTTTCGAGTTAGTGACTAACTTTGTACTTTTATATTACAATATATGTTTATAGGTACCGATGACACCTGCAGCAGAAAGCGATCTGGCTGCTAATCGTGGTCCGGGCGGCTCATTGTTGGCTTGCGGGCCTGGAGAGACAGCGAAGGCGGCAAAAGAACAGAATGCTCAGCAAGCAGCGCAGGACTGGCAGTCCTTGCTCACTTTGCCGAAACAGCGGCGTTCAATATCTCATTCTAATACGATTCGGTATCAGATTGAGTATAACCACCGGTACCCCAGAGTCGTTAACGCCAAAGACGTCAAGGGGTGTACCTTCAACATACCTATCCAGTACATTATACAGGCTGAGGACTACGAGCGCATCAGGGATGAGGACCGTGCGCAAGTCGTGAACTTGAAAGAGAGCATGGCTTGGAACCCACACTCTTTTCAGAACACCTCCCTAGTGTACGTTATATGGGCGGACTCTGGGGAGCACCTCACAAGCGCGGAGGAGTTTGACCCCAGTAAGGTGTACGACGGCGTATATCGTTTCGTGTGCTTCGGGCACCAACATAGCCTCACCGCTCGGCGGGAGCTTCACCAAGAACAACCAGATAACGAAGCTTTTCAGCAGATCGAGTGCAAATTGTATTTTAATCTACAGTCTGACATGGTCCGATTTTTGGCTGACGAGCAGAACAGCGTCGACCAGAACGTGAAGGGCAAGTCGCACCAGCAAATCATAAAATCCATGCGAGTTGGCATGCAGGTGATTTCTGAGAAAATAATGTAACTTATCCATCTTTGTCACTTAAAGCTCTTACTTACTTAAAGCAAAAGAATGTTACTGACCGTAATTTCTCGGCAAACCATGCAGGCATCGAAGGGCCCTCTCCACAAACTCTATTGGCATTGTGGCATCACCGACTGGGACGTTCAGCTCCAAGACTGGACGGAGGACGGCCTGGTGAAGCAGTTGGAAAAGCACGATCCCAGGACTTTCAGGCTTCCAAGGAGGCCGGAAGTTAGGAAGCAGGTCTACGAGAGGGGGACTGGGCCAATGTGAATGACTGGCAGCTTTTCGGGGGAGACGTTAAAAGTGGCAAATGGTTCCCGGTCTGGAGCTATTTGACATCGCCTCAGCAGATGCAGATTAAGGCGGAGGTGTTGCAAACGAATCACATCTCCTACGTCAACGACTACGCAACGCATTGGTCGATCGCTACAGTGCGTCAGGATACTTGGGAGTTCATTGTTAGAATCATGCATGCGTACGGCGAGGGTATTCTGAAGGGGCAGACTAAGACCCCCACCAAGGGGTCGAGTAAGAAACGCAAGATCTGGGCTCCGGACAGTGAGATCGTTGACATGACTACCGAGACGTCTGGGGCGGAGGAGGCGTTGATGGATGTAGGTGTCGACCTCAAGAAGAAGAAGTCGGGTAGCAAGGCCAAGTCTAGGCGTGTTCCTCGAAGCGCCGGTAACACGTTGAGTGTCGGTCAGCCGGCACAGCCTTTGCAGCAGGCAATCGTGAAGGAGAGCGAGAAGAAGGAGTTGGGCATGCCCCTGTTCCAGACGATGCTCGGGTTTCACTCGGACGTGGAGGTTGATTACTTGAACGGCGTTCTGAGGAAAATCCTGACCACTGAGATCACCATCCCAGAGGCGATTGAAACCCTGAAGAGGTTCAAGAACCAACGCAACGTTCAGGCCTGGATCGTGTCGCAATCTGGGGTGGAGAATTGGGATGCTTTTGAGAAGAAATACGGTGAGACTTGGGCTTGCCAGGAGGCCATCGAGCGATGCATCAAGGCGGTGAAACAAGGTAAAACTGGGCGAGGGGGGAGTCAGCTCACGGTTCCCAAGGCCATCGTCCAATTCGTCTCAGACTGCAACACGTGGCTTACCCGGTGTCAGGCCGGAGAGGGAGACCTCAGGCAGCTGCCCGTCAACTACGTCCCCAGTACAGTTAAGGTGTGCGTTCTTTCAACATTCTTTGTTGTAATTATAGTCGTGCTCCTCATGTAGTTGCATGTTTTATTGCGCTAGCAATTTTGGGTCATTCAAATATTAACAAGCGGTTTGCGGTATAATAGGTGGCACTTCCCTCCCCCCTTGTGGAGGATGGTAAGGAGGCACTGCTTGAGAAAGAGTACGAGAAGATGGAGGTTCAAACCGGCTACATGATCTACAAAGACGAGTTGACGAAACTCGAGTCTGTCCCGAAGTTGCATTACGTGGGGACGATACTGGACGTTATTTACGACTTCGATACGGAGGTGTCAGAGCACGCGTTATCCGAGCCCGACCTGATCAAGTTCATAGATGCCTTTGCGGCGCTCACCACCTCGCCGGACTGGGCAATATTGATATTTTGTGGGTTTGCTCAGCAGACCGGGTTCCTGAAGATCCTGGAGAGCAAATGCAACGGTGGGGCCCAGCGCATATGGTGGCGCAAGGAGAACCAGGATGTGGGTGCCAACAAAGCCATCCGGTACAATGTCCTCGAAGCGGCTGTCATCGGGTTCCAAATGGCGGACGTGGAGTCCGGGGAAAAATCCACTTGCAAACCATGGATGCGCGACTTCGACTTCTCGACGAAGGAAGCGGAGGCGAGCTCGAGGGCGAATTTGTTGGAGGGGTATTCTGTCGTCAAGCAACCCTTCCGAGACAATGGGAAAGTGGTATGCGTTCACCAGAAGCCCCAGCACCTGCTAATGGACCTCATCAACTGCCACATGATGGGACCCGCACCTTTCGCCCGGTTAAACAACAATTCGTCACCCAACTGGATCTTGGATGCAGGGTGTGGGGTCGCGACGGCCACAATGGCAGCTCTCCGGTGCGGCTTGAACGCTGTCGCGTTCGACTCCGACCAAGACATGGTGTTAGCAGCCAGTCAGCGGCTTGGGAACATTATCGACGAGCCTGACGGCGATACGGAGTGCATGTCACTCGAGGAAACGGCGAAGCTCAAAGAGGATGCACGCATATAGGAGGAAAACCTCAAAAAGGCGAAAGAAATCGCCGAGTGCGCTGCGGACATCAACCAGTTGATTGATGGCGACGGTGAAGAACCCGCTGAAGGTGCACCCGCTGAAACCGGCACGGATTCTGGGCAACCCGAGGCACTCGGTACTGGTGCACCTCCTGAAGAAGGAGAAGAGGGAGAAGGAGAGGCAGGAGAAGGCGCACCAGGAGACAGCGATCCCCCCGCACCTGCCGGAGACGCACCAGCCGAGTAAATAGTGCACGCCGTGCCAAATGCCTGTCTTGAACCTGGAATGAACGCAGATACCGCGTAGATTGTGGTCGCAGTGCTAACAGCTAGTCCTGAACATTAATAAAACACATGTACAAAATGAAATTAGTCACCGCATCATATTTTGTATCGTGTTTACCACATTGAATGCTTGCATGTGCTTGAGAATTTATTTAAGCACTCATACGTACGTATCTATTAGCCTCACCGGCACCCGCGTTTATACGTGCGTCTCACGTCTCGTCGGAAAATACGTTATTTTCGTACGCCTTGGAATTATTTAGCTATCTATAATTAAATTGAAAAATGACATTCCATAATGTCGTTTTCATCGAATAGCGTGTTAAGTTCTCCAAGATTGCCGAGCCGCTCAATCGTCTCCTTAAAGATAATGCAGAGTTTGTCTGGGAATCTGAGCAGCAGAAGGCATTTGATAACCTCAAAAGTGCCATCTGCAATGCTCCAGTACTACAGCTTCCAGATCAAAAACTGCCATCTATTATGGAGGTCGATGGATCAGGCACACACGTTGGTCAAGTGGTACTACAGGACCAAGGAAAAGGTATGAAGCCATGTGGCTATCACAGCGTCACTCTTTCTGATACACAGAGACGTTGGCCTATTCCTGAGATCGAACTATTTGCCATTGTGGAGGGCTTCCGATTCTTTCGCCACATCTTGCTGGGAGCTCCTGAGACTATTGTACGCTCAGATCATCAGCCACTGGTTTATTTCCAGTCCAAATCCACACTAAGCCCCAAACAGGCGAGGTGGTTGGATGAGCTCTCCGAGTACAACTTCCGAATAGAGCACATTTCTGGCGAGAAGAACAAGGTTGCAGATGCACTCACTCGTATTTCTACACTCTTTGAACTCTTTGAACTCACTGATTGTCTGAAACACATAGACATCACCGAGGTTCCAGTCATTGACATACCGTCTACAGATTCTACATTCATTGCTCTTATATCTTCTTCATCAGCTCATCAGCTTCACGACATTATTATATCCCAGTATGATCGTGATACATTTGCACAGACTATATTGTCCAAGCTGGCATCATCGACTTCATCACAGTCAGTCAGCAGTTTCGAGCTCATTCAGGGGTTGATCTATCGCAAGACCATACAGTGCTGACATTATTACTTTTTATTGTTTTTTTCGCAGGTGATAATCAATTAGCACTGTTAAACTTTTTACCATACAATAATTATTTATTTTTTAACTTTAACTTTACTTTTAGCACACTCGCGGCACGAGAGATGTATATAATTGTAAACTTTAACATTATCTTAACCCAAAGTTGCACGGTACATCTCCAAATTTATTTATTTGGTGGACCTTTGCTGTTTGTACAACCTAATTCCGATCCCTGCACATACAAGTACTCCTGCCCTTCATATTGCATATATTGCGGTGGGTTGGAATATACAGTATTGTTGTGGGTTGGACGCATCGCGGTGGCCCACCGGGTTTGAGTGTGAGCCTGAAAGGATAAGCAAGTCATATGTGTAGTTCGAATAAATAAATATCACCTCTTCTATATCATTCTCAAACGAAGCATTACTATACTCTATATGATTCCATATTATTACTCAGAGTGATATGATTCTAGTTCAGTTCATGCAGTGACGGAAAGGTACTACTCTGTTAGTTCACACGCACACTGACAATTGTTCCCGCAAGTAAGTGAGGTGCGTGTGCGTGTATCGATCGATGTGGGGTTCTTTCTACTGTACGTAAGTGTACAAAACAACTTTTCACTCCATGCGCTTTTTCTTCTCTGACTGCAGGTGAGCCCTTAGTTTGAGGACGAGCTCCTCATACAGCTCAGTCGGAATAACACCGTCAGCGTCTTCCTCTTCCTTATCCCAAGCGACGACAATTTCTAACGGGTCAAACTTAGTGAACTCTGGAGAAATCAACGGGGTTCTACCAAGTGAAAAACCAGGTTCCTGCACAGTCACTTTCGTCATGGTGCGGGTATGCTTGGAAGTGAAACCGCCCTGTGCAGGCTTCCACCACCGCCACTTGAGCCTGCCCTCATCTTCGTCTCGATCGAAGACCTCCACGAAGTGCAGCCACGGAGAATTTTGGTGACCCATCTTCACCTGAAAGGCAACTTCATCCTTGCCATCGGCAAACGAGATGGCGAAGGTGCCTACAGTCATATCTGCCAACTCGAGCTCCCCTTCTTCCTCATCGTCACTGTCAACGCCCTGCCGAGCCTCCCACAAACCTGTGCACGCAGCAACATTCTCCACTGGGCGCTTCAGCAAGCCCGGATCCTCGTCAACCTGCTCTTCATTGGAGATATCATCACTAGCCGGGTCTGGTTGTTCCTCGTCGTCCGCAGGTACCGGCAAGGGAGGAAAAAGTTTGCCCTGCGCGTGAAGCTCTCTCGCGCGAGCCTTGTACGCGTCAGTAAAAGCGTTAGGCACCCGAGTTTTTTCCCAACCTTTTTTGCGAGCTGGCATGTTTGCAGCAAACTCCGTCATGGATTCCTTCACCCAGTAGAGATGCCGTTGCTTGATGGTGCCGAGGCGAACATCAACGTTCACCTTGTCCGCCGGAATTCCCTCTTTCATCTGCCTGGTGAACTGTACTCACGCAGGACAACAACACAAATACTTGTCACGCAACGAAGGTGCATGGATCGATGGGAGCATGTTTTTGAACCACGCACGCAGGCAGTATATTCGAACAAAGTGACGAAAATAAATAGAAAACCATTTCACTTTACGTACCTCAGATTCCACGTACTTCTGAGCACGAGCCACGATCTTCGGCTTGACGATACCGCCCCCATCAACGTCAAACTTCTGTCCTTTACCAGTGCACTTGGGTGGTATGTAGCGCAACAAAAGCCAAGGATACCTGGTTTTCACGCGAGACCGAAAGCTAGCTGTTTTCTGAACAGGCCAACAATCCAGCAATGTGATAGCCTTCTGGTCAGGCGGCAGGCTCAGGCGAACTTTAGTTTGCTGCAGGTAGGGAATAATCAAAGCTTCAAATAGCTCCATATTCGTCTCTTCGTCAGCCCAATGGTTGTATGTGTATGTCATAGGGTAAGCCATAACTCCTGGCGAATACACGGCTGGAAAGTCGCCGTTGTTGCGTATATCACGGGCAGGCAAGCATTTGTCAGTCGTCCCCTGGTAGACTAGTTGCATGCCCAAGACAACTCCACCCATATCATCGTTCATGGCCTCAGCCACAACCCCAGTAATCTGACGGTAGTCGTCAAGATGCATCAGCGGCACTGTGTCGGCGTTGACCTCCGCCCAGGTTTGGTTGCGCACAGGCATAATCTGCAGTCCTATGTGGTCAAACGCCGTGATCAAAGCAGGTGGGATGTTCTCCTTCTCAGCTATGTAAGCTATCTGCAACACCATTAACTCGATCTGTTCCTCCCAGTCGCTAGGCTCTTTGCGGTTGCTCGTGCCTTTCCTCGGGGTAAGGTTGATGGCGTACAGGAGTGCCTTCGTCCAAGAATCGCTGACAGAGAACCCCTTCAAGCGTTCAGGTGCATGTTCTCCAAGGTAGGAGCGGATCATCGAAGAAAGAAAGCTGACAACAGCTGGCATGCCACCTGCAAGATAGCTTTTGAGAAAAACGGATACCGACGAATATAACTCCGAGTTCTCCTCGATTGCTGCTTTCCTGCCGCGCTTCCTCTTACTACCTGGTTGGGCGGTGATGGACTTTACCCAATACGCCAGGTGTCCTCGAGTGAGGCGTTTGGCATAAATTGATTATGGCATGTAGTCCCGAAACCATACGACAGTTCTCGCGTAGTTGTTATTGAGCTGCGACAGACGGGACAACGCCACCGAGACCTGGAGGGGGTGCCAAACGTAGTAGTCGACATCTGCGTTTTCTGGATGCACCACCTCATTGGCGTCACCAGCATCCTCTAAGCAATACTCTTCTTCCCACAGGTCGTCATCCAACCAAATATCGCACTCCTCTGTCGAGAAAAGGTCACCAGAAAAGAACCCACGTGGCTCTCGCTCGTAGTCCCGTGATTGCTTGTAGGCTTCGATAAGTCCTACATCGAGTTTGACAAGAGGTAGGTGCCCGTGTGTGAAAGCAGTAATTTCCAGTTTGGGACGGCCTGGCCTCTTTCTCCACTCGAGTATTTGGGACAGTACAGAGGTCCAGTGGTCAATAGCTGACCGACGAGCTGCTGGGCGGCGTACGGATGGATCCTTATTCGACTCGGCTAGGGGTACTTTTAATTTGAAACCAAAAGCTGTGAGCGCCTGCTGTGGACGCTTATTAAGCATGCGCTTTCGTGCATATCGCTAGCGGTTGATGCACAACACCTACAAACATCGCGTGCGTTCTTGCAGACAATACACGTTTCTTCTCCTTCCTCTGCTCCGGCCATCTTGAATACGTTTTGAATATTTGAATTCTGGCATGAACTTTTGCTTTTGTATACCCGCGCATCATGATATTTTCGTATAGGAATCCGACAGGCTGGACGCTACGGTGTTGTGATGGTCTTTGAGTGTGTGATGCGTGGCTTCTCCTTGTTACTCGATGGGCGCAATTGCTTGATGAGCTGTGCTTGAGGTTACAGGTATATGCGGGCAACGGTGATCTTATATTATTTGTCTACTTTACCTTTATCTTTATCGCACAAGTGGACAAGAGAATAATCGAAATATATATTCAGTTTATTTTTTATCTTTGCCACATTCATACATCAAGATTTTGATAAATTATTTGTGACTTTATCCTTTTCTTTATACAGGGCTTCAGTCAAATGAATATATATATATTGACCTTATCTTCTCTCCAACATTTTTTCAGAAATAGTTATTTAATTAAAAAAGCAATAATGTCAGCACTGTATATGGCAGACAGCATATATATACATTCCACCTACTGCCAAGGTCCCTACAGATGACGGTGAGATCACACAGCTTCGCCACATTCTCCTTCATGAGTGCCACTCAGCCACTATTTCTGGTCATGTAGGCAAAAATCGCATGCTTCATCTATTGCGTAGCCGATATTATTGGCCAGGAATGACGATGGCAGCCATCCAGTACATTCGGGAGTGCCCCGTGTGTCAACGCCAGAAAACGAGGAGACACAAACCCTATGGTCAGTCACATATACGATATTGTGTGCCTAAGACAAAATGGCTTGATGTATCTCTTGACTGGATTACTGACCTGCCTATCACCACTAATGGGCACGACAGTATTTTTGTGGTAATGTGCCAATTCTCTCATCGCTGTCATCTCATTCCCTTCAGCATGACCTGGACTGCTCAGCATACTGCTTCGATATATATGCAGCATATCTTCAAGCTCCATGGTCTTCCGAGGAACATCATCTCAGATCGAGACCCCAGATTCACCTCTACATTCTGGCAAACACTGTGGAAATCTACTGGTACGAGATTGTCTATGACGTCTTCACACCATCCACAGTCGAATGCAAGCAATGAAAGGAGCCATGCCTTCATTGAGGACATCCTCGGGTATTTTTCAATTTGTTGATGCATGATTCACCATCCTCTGGTTTATAAACTGATTAGATAGTATTTTTCTCCACAGGTGTTGTTGCAATGATACTTCAGCCAATTCGTGGGAGGACAAGTTGCCTCTGGTGGAGTTTGCAATTAACAACACAGTTTATGCAACTACTGGTTATTCACCATTTTATCTCGACTCGATGGCGCAGCCACTTTCGCCTCATGATCTGGCAATCACTATTCCGCCAGAAGCTCCTGTTCCAATACAGAATGCTATTCGAGATCATTTTGACCAGTACTCGGCTGTACATGCCAACGCGGTAGACAACATTTCCCGAGCAGCAGAAATTAGCCAAGCCAAATTCAATAAGACTCACATGCCTCGGCAATATGCAGTAGGGCAGAAAGTTCTTTTACGGACCGAGTTTATCCAATGGACTGGTTTGACAGAGGCAGGCAGACACTTTAAGCAGCCATATATTGGGCCGTTTATCATATCCAAAGTGCTAAGCCATGGACGTGCATACGAGTTAGATTTCGGAGATCTCGATATCCGTATCCATCCGGCACAGCCTGTATCCAGAATAGAGCTATATAACGACTCGATCCAAGCACCTTTGCCTCTGCCACAGATGATCACCGAAGAAGGGCAACCACTGTTTGAGATATCACACATACTCTCAGATAAGATCACTAGAGGTGTCAAGTACTATTTAGTGCGATATGCAGGCTACGGCCCTGAGCATGACACCTGGGTCAAAGCCACAGAGCTGACCAATGCAGCAGACATGATAGCTGCCTATGAAGGCTAAACATTATATTAAGCCTGATGCCCTTACTTCTTGTAATATATACTAATACATGTCGATCATCTATATACCTTGCTCTTAATGTTTTATCATTATGTTGCATAGAAGCGGGAAATTGATCCTTCCTTGCTAAAGGTGTAGTGAGCCTTGTACAAAATCATACCCTTGCACAGATACGCACACATGCGAGATATCATATCTGTGGATAAATAAAAACTGCTAAATGCTACCTTTGCCATACCGTGGTTTGTCATTCGGATCTTGTGGCCAGTCATCCGAAGCTACCGGAGACATCGACTGAGGTAGACGGAGTTGTGATCCCGAGTTATGCTTGACACACATAACTAAAACAAATCTCACATTAGTACGTGTCGAATCCACTCTGAATCGACAGATGTTCGTCAAAGCGCGCGTACCGGACCAAATATTGAGGAGTTGAGCAGACCGGGTAAAGGATTATAAGTCCAATCCCGTTAAGCAGGGCCACTCCGTTTGCATTAAAACAAGCCCCAAAAATCGGGCTCCCCATGACCGCCTATGAACCTCCATAGTAGCTTCAGGAGGGGAGGAAGGGTTGGGTGCACTATATATATATAACTGTGGAAACATGTACCCAAAAGGTTTTCGTCGATCAGTTGTATATATAAGGCCGAGAATCGTTCGTTAATCGTCGATCATCGTTCGCAAAAGCGTCGACGGCAAGCGCAAATATATCCGTAACGTAAACCTCGGATACCTTGAATCGTCACTCTGAATCACGATACGCAATTCATGGAACCTTGAATCGTCACTCTGAATCACGATACGCAATTCATGGAACCTTGAAACGTCACTCTGCAATACGATACGCAATTCATGGGGGCTACATCCTAAGAACTGTAAGGCTAAATGCCTAAGGTGAGGGTTTAAAGTGGACTCAGTTCCCCCCAATATCCTAAAAACACCATGAGGGACGCCTCACATCGGTGTAAGAAGACTGGTACCAGCAGCAGCAACAACAACAACAAAGACATCAAAGACATATACAAAGGTATGCCCGTTGTGAGGTCACAACTCTCTTAAGAGGGGAGATTTGTCAGGGTTATGACCGATGACACACGTGTCATACCTGTCAGACATGTCATACCATGTCATGTCATGTCATGTCATGTCGAGTCATGTCATATATTATAATGACAGACCGTCGTCAGTACGGTCGACTATGACATGTACAGTCATATCAACCGTCGTCATTTACTCAAGGTGAGACTTGAGTGACACCTGTCATCGAGAGGCCAGTATTCTGGACTCGAGATGGCAAAGCAAGATGGGACCTTGAAGAACCGAATGGTTCGGAGAAAACTCATCTTCGCTTCAAGCATGTTCTGAACAAACATGTGAGTATCATATGGCTTATTCGTTCAGCCGATACTGATTGTTCAACCAATGCCTTGGGTTCACAACCCGATTGCGGTGGCATCTATGAGATGCAGGGCATTGCGTATAATGAGGTAGCATTGAGCTACAGCAGTCACTTCGGACGAAGCACTGCACTCATCACCCGCACTTACGCTGCGTGAGTTATTATCGTTCCATAATAACCTCGCTTGTATCATATCTATTCGCTTCCAAGCGAAGCCCTATCAATAGCCGCGCGATGCCCCGACAGAGAGCGCACCGCAACGGCAGATTGGGGGAAAAGTTGTATCCTTCGTGTTTCACTCTTCGCCGCCTACGTGGCACCGTGGGGACTCAGTACTTTGTACCGCACCAGAATCGCCATTAATAGCCAGAGTAGCTCAACGGCAGAGCGCTCGTCCGATATGCGAGAGGTCACGGGCTCGATCCCGGCCTGGCTCACCTTTTTCGGGCTTCTGGTCTAGCGGTACAGTTTCTGTTTCCCCATCAGGTTATGGGCCCACCACGCTTCCACTGCGCAGGTGTGACGCCGGCAGCTGGTTGTGGTTGTGCCACGTAGATACTTCAGAGTGAGGTTGTGTCATGAAGGATACAATCGTGCCGCACAGGCCGCGCGCCCCCAACAGTCGCGCCGCCCATAGCCGCGCGATGCCCCGACAGAGAGCGCACCGCAACGGCAGATTGGGGGAAAAGTTGTATCCTTCGTGTTTCACTCTTCGCCGCCTACGTGGCACCGTGGGCAGTCAGTACTCTGTACCGCACCAGAATCGCCATTAATAGCCAGAGTAGCTCACCTTTTTCGGGCTTTTGGTCTAGCGGTACAGTTTCTGTTTCCCCATTAGTTAGCAAAGAAATATAACGTTGAACGTTATAATGTCCTCGAGCACACCTATGTGCACACATGCGCCTACATTGCACAACTATATATCTCAGGGCGATCGCGGCGCAACACTTGGCTTACGGTGGCCTGTGGGTGCTCCTCACCACTAAGAGCCGCGGCTTGCGCGCCTATGGGCATGAGCCACCAAATGTTGTTAGTAAAAATTGATGTGACAGTGAGGTGTAGATGTCGAACTACAAAATCATAAATCGGAGGCTTTGAAACGCTCACCAGCAAAAGCGGTGCGAGGGGGATCCTGGAGGTCAAGAAGGCTAGCAGGGACACCGACGAGCTCTGCGTTTTGTCGTAGGCGACATCATTGACTTGACATCCATGAGGCCGCGTGATAATCTCGCCAACTTATTGCAAAGCGCGCGATTCATGTCCATGATGCCGGTAAACGCTGTGATGATCTGCACACGCATTCGCAAACTACATTAGCAAAACATCGGCAAGTATCCCGCGTTGATCGCAAGATCATTTCTCAAGTGGCTTGAATTGGCACTTGACACAAGAAGTGTCTCAAGCACGGTTTAGACGCGGCAACTCTCAGGTGGTTGGAACTGGCACTTGACACATGGAGTGTCTCCGGCACACTTCATACGCATCAACTCTCAGGTGGCTCGAGCTGGCACATGACACACGGAGTGTCTCAAGCTCAACCTAGTTGCAATAACTCTCAGGTGGTTGGAACTGGCACTTGACACATGGAGTGTCTTAGGCTTAGTTCAGACACAACAACTCTCCGATGGTTGGAACGGGCACTCGA
>LGRX02011767.1:0-20614 GCA_001247695.2 Cymbomonas tetramitiformis | reverse complement strand
TCCCGAGCCACCGGCCTCCAAACCCTCATCCACATACGATGTGCCAGGGGCACGACGACAGATGCTCGGAAATATGTTTTTGATTGAACGTGCAAAGGTACACAATTCGGATTTTATAATATACTGGATCAGGGCCAGATTGAGGTACAAACGATAATTCGGTTCCGAGTTCTGAAGGCTAAACACTTCTCAAGTGCTCTACTTATTCACTCGTCACTCAGGTTGCAGGGTCAACCACTCGAGAGCCGATGTCACACTTCGGCTCAACGTTCAGTTCCCGATCCGATCTCATTTCTAATTCCGATTCGTCATTCTCGATTCAGATGTTATGCCGACAGGCTGACACGATGACTGCCCCACAGTACTGTCATACTACTGTACTGTCATACTGTCATACTGTCATAGCGTCATACTGTCATACTGTCATAACCTTAATATCTGATATTCGATTTCATTGTCTTTTCAACCCCGATGCGAATCTGACCATTCTTCGAGGGTCTGACTGAGTTCCACGATGACACCCCCCACAGTACTGTCATACTACTATAGTGTCATACTGTCATACTGTCATAGTGTCATACTGTCATACCCCGGACATCTGGTATTCATTCTCATCGTGATTTCAAGCCCAATTTCACTGTCATCGTGCCAATCCCAGATTACCCCCGATGACACACATACGGACGCATAGGCATATCGGCTCACGCTGTGCCTCCGGGCACAAGTCTCCCCCCCCTTAGGAGTGGTCTACCTCCTGGGATCACTCCGCTAAGGTACCCATCTAAGTAAGACACTTTTCAACGTCCGGCAAACGCGTCTGCAAAATTTCCGCCGCCTTATGTCAATTTTATTTTGATAAATATTATGGATATTCAGCGGCTTATTTTTGTTTTTATGATACTCACGTAGTATCTTTGACGCCTTTTGAGACGAGCGGAGCTGAGTATGTCGAAATACGGCCGGAAATCTTCGGCTGCTGAGCCGCTACTTACGAGTCTTGAAGTCCATCTCAAACAAATAATGAGTAGTGCCTCAACAGCACTGCGCTTACTGAAAGTAACAGAAAGGAATTTTACCGCACTGCAGCAGGTGGAGGCAGACGCAGCAGCGGAAACATGCCTTACAAATCTCACAGACTCGCAAGTAGTGACAAAAAATCTGCTCGAGGCAGTTAGGCTAGTAGGCGCCAACGCAGTTGCGACTGTAGCCACAGCAGAACGTGCCATCATCTCAGAGAAGAAAAGTAATCAAAGAGGGCGCGACAACTCCCCACTAGGAACCGCATCTCAGCAGGGTCCTAGCGCGAAAACAGTCAGACGGAAAATATTACGGAACGCAAATAGAGTGGCGAGACAATTTGTAAATAGTGGCGCAGAGCAGCCTGCGAAGACGAATCCAACGGAATCTACACCTGAAGCCATGGCTACTGCAGACACAGCAACTGCAAATCTACGGACGCATCGGGAAACAACGAAACAGGCACACAGTGTCGCCATCCCAAGCGACTGTGGTGACAGGATCCTTTCGGAGAATCACAAACGCCTACAGACACGCAAACGCTCAGAGCCACTGCCTACAGCTTCGAAACCACCTGACAAATCAAAAAAGCGCCCAGGGTCTCATAGGCAAATTACGTATAAGTCAATCCTGCGGAGTCCCATACCTAGCTAGCTGCGACAGCTGGCATCGAAAGACGCCCCCTTCTCTCAGTAATCGACACTAGTTCACAATAGCCGTATTAAGGTGTGATGAGGTATTAACATCCCGGTGGAGAAGAACAGGGAAGAGCGCCGCGCACGAGAACCACTTTTCCTGAAAAGGTTTTTATAGCTTGGATCTCTTGCAGCGTGCTGCAGTGGGGAAAGTAAGAAAATCCTCAGCGGCATCGTCGGACTCTGCACACCGATAAATAAATAAGCAGGGGGGGCAAAACTGCCGGAAACAGATCGACAAATAGAATCCTTTGCCCACACAAAAGAGGCAGCAGCCGGATCGGAGTGGGTGCAACTGTTGCTCACGTAATAGAAGCATCCTTCCCCATCTTAGTGCTAACTAGTGATAAACTAGCAATTCGTCTGCACACACGTAGCCATAGGAGAAGTAATTTACTTATCTGCACATCTGGTAACTTGTCTAGGCCCAGAGTAGGGCCTGGGAAATTAATTTACTCACACGCCCAACAGGGCGTGGTTTTTTCTTTTTTCTTTTTTTTTACCCATCTAAGTTCCAGTTCTTAGGTTTTCTGGTTCCTTGCTGTTCCCAGTTCTTAGGTTCTCTGGTCCCTCTTCGAGCATAGTTTGCCTGCCGCTACCAGGGCACCACTTTCAAGAAGAAGGGTGCCGCTTGGAATCTAAAGCGGGTCTTCAGTTTTGCGGAGGCGTAAATGTCGGAAAAGTTGTCGTAGCAGAAGTGCTGGCACGGGATATACACTCGCAGATCGACCTGCTCCAGTCTGCTGCGGGTGAGGTCCAAGCTGAGCAGTCTCTGGATGAGCACCGGTTGCCCATCTGCACGCACACGGTGTTGAAGTAGTACAGCGTAGCAGGGGCGAGGGTGGTGCTGAGTTCGTCCATATGCAGGTGGGCTTCATGTACTGCGTACCATACATGCAGTAGGTACACACCAGCGGAGGAGGGAGCTGGCGCATCATAGGGCGAAGCCGTAGCGCGTTAGGGAAGCGACCTCTGGGGTTTTCCATGAACCAATGTTTTGGCTCCAGGTAGTCAATGATCTGCAATGCTCGTCGTACGATTTTGTCAGCCTGGGGAAGGTCAGGGGGTCCACCAGTGGTGCGCGCTTGACTGTACTGCCTGCAGGGGGGACTTGCCCAAACAACATCGAAGAATCCAGGCGGGTATTGTTTGTAGTCCCATTGCAGGATGTCACACACATGAGTGGGTTGCCAGATATGCCCGGAGTCGAGGGTCACTACTGAAGCGGAGGGGAAGCAATTTAGGAATTCCCTCTCTACTGAGCCAGTACCGCTGAAAAGTACGAGAATCCTGGGCGTGCGGGTTGCTTTTGCCTGTATCGCCAGCAGCTCTGTCACCAGTGCCAACGACCCATCTTCCGCGCGCTCCTGGCGTTCCCACGGCAGGGGGGTATCATCTTCCATCTGTTCGAGCTGGTCCAGTTCATCGCAGGGATTAGTGATGAGGTGGGCCAGTGTCACTCCGGCTTGAGCGGAGTGACGGCCACGCTGCTCGCGTCGCCGAGTGGCTTCGTCGCGAACTTGCGCTTCCATGTGCAGTCTCGCTTGCTCGAATTCACGAAGCTGTTGAAGTGGACTTCCGCGTTCAAGTTTGTCACGCGTCCTCCATTGGTCGTGAGCTTTGGAGTAGCCAGTCCAGCGAACCTTCCACTCTTCCACCTCCTTTCCTCGAACAGACCGCACTCGACGTGCAAGGATGCGCTCAATGTGTGCTTCCTTCTGACCGTCCACTACCACCTCTTCAGGTACTGCTAGGTGATCGCGTGCAGCAAAAGCATCTTGACCGCTGGTGTACGGTTTGAGGCGATGTTGAGCGAACACGTCGTGAATCCGCCAGTGAGGAGGGAGGCGTAGGCGGTAGGCTACTGGAGCTCCTCTGTCGGCCTCGGGCATGGTCATCTGTATATCGCTGAAGAAGCGTTCGGTCACAGGAACTGGTCCATGCCAGCGCTTGGTCAGTTTCCTACAGATGGAGCGATCCATCACCTTCTCCGTAAGGTGTTTCGCCTCTATCCGGACCAGATCTCCAACAGCATACTCCCGCTGCCCGTGCCTGCGATCAAACTGTTCGCGCTGTCGCTGTTGAGCCAGCTCTAACCGCTGTCTGGCGTCCCGCAGCTGCGACGAAAATTTCACAGCCACTTCGTGTGCGGTGCCTACTCCCCCAGTTCGTCGTCCAGCGGTGGACTGTGCGGCCTCCAGGAAAAGGTCCAACTGCGACAGCGGCGAGAACCCGAACACCAGTTCAAATGGCGTGAAGCCAGTAGATTCACTCCTGGAGTCATTGATCGCGAACTCCACGTTAGTGGTGAACAGATCCCAGTCCTCCACATTGGCGTCTACAAAGGACCTGAGCATGTCCTCAATAACCCTGTTGCTGTGTTCCGCCTGGCCGTCAGACCGAGGGTTGTACGGCGTGGTACGAGCCACTTTCACACCCATCAGTCTCATGAGTTCCTGCCAGAAAGCATCTTGAAACCGTGGGTCACGATCAGAGACAATCTTCATAGGCGCGCCATGTAAGCGCCACACCGAGTCAAAGTAGATTCTGGCCACCACAGCTGCGGAGCTCGCTGTCGCCGAAGTTCATCGGCACAACGTGGACCATCTTAGTCAGCTTGCAAGTGAAGGCCACGAAAGCGTCATTGCCTCTCTCTGATACCGGCAGGCCGGTGACGAAGTCCACCGCGACATCCTGCCATGGCCTGTTCGGGATGCTGTGAGGGTTTAGCAACCCATCCGGGTAAGTTCCCCGCGGCCTCACTGATTGGCACACTGCGCAGGATGCAACCCAGGTGCCCACATCTTCCGCGGCCCCACGCCAATAGAAGCGTCGCAGCACCCTCTCCAGAGTCTTGTCTCGCCCAGTGTGACCCGAGGACAATGACTCATGAGCATGACGAATCACCACTTCTCGAAGTGGAGAGTCCTCCCCCAGCACCAACTGATATCTCCCTGCTGCGGTCCTCCAAACCACTTCACCCACTAGCCTGAAGTCCTGTAGGCATTGGTGTGGTGCCGCCTTCACTTTCTCTCTTAGTGAACGAAGTGTCCCCTCTCGGGTGTAATCCGCTTTCAACGCACGCAGGAACTTTGAGTCTGACTGCTGGGAGGCTGCGTCTCTGAAGTCTGCCGCCTCACCTGTCCTTATCACAGCGGGGGCTGTTCGCGGATGCCTCACGCGTGCTGGTTGTGGTTTGGCGGGAGGGGCGTGTACTATCAGAACAGGCCAGCGAAGGTCGAAGGCCCTCCCATCTGGGTTCTCGAAGAACTGATTGGGCTCGCCCTTGTCATCGTGAGTAGGGATGACCTCCACAATCTGCATATTGGCTTTTCTGAAAAGTTTGCGCCACGCGGGGAGCTTGGACTGGTGATCTGGTAGAACGAAGACTGCTGAGGTGTTCTCTGGGTCTGCCTTCCATTCTGCGATATACTTGTTCAAGATCGCCTCCACAGTAATGTGCTTGGAGTTGTATGGAGGGTTACACCAAACCCGAAGGCCCCTCCATTTCTCTGAAAGGCAGTCTGTCCAGAATCTATCCGCCTGTCTGTTGCGGCCGCCAAAGTCACAACAGGCGTCCACATCGAAGGGTCCAAATTTCTCGGCGTACTTCGAGGAGTACTCTGCTCGGACACGCCAATTCTGTGAGTCCTCTGGGGGAGCCTGCCGTTTTTGTGGGTGAAGGACCGGGGATGGAGTTGACTGTTGGGGCGCCTGCTGCGGGGTTGGTGAGCTCGTTGGCACCTTCTCAGTGGGCGCCTCCGATGCGTCAGCTCGTGACGTAGGCGTTCGCGTCTTCGGTGACGCCAACTGCGGAGGCGCTGGGGTCGTAGAGGCCTTCCCAGCGCGTGACATACTCCTCGTTATCCTTATCTGGGGTGGAGCTCTGTCAGGGGGTTCGTGTGGAGCTTCTACCGGCTTCGCGCTATCAGCTGCAGGCCAGTCAGGCATGTCGAAGTCGAGGTGATCCTCCTTCATTCCCTTATAGAGCTTCGGGTTAACGAGAGCGATGGTCTCCCCCACGTCCATGGCCTGTTCCGCCACGGAGAGGGTCTCCACTGCTGAGAGCCAACAGTCAACAGTCTGGGCCCAGTGGGGATGAGCTGCGGGTGGTGAGCTGGAGAAGCATTCAGACTCCAGCGTTGCCAGGGGGTCTTTCGGCAGATCTGAGGTGGGGTCGATCACCCCTGCCTCCTTCAACCCCTCACGCACGTCCTTGTCTTTGAAGTCGGGTCTTCTGGACAGGGCGTCCGGTACCAGCAGCAGCGCTCCTTTGATGTACTCCATTCTCGGGACTCCCACCTCCACCAGATCCATGTACCAGCGTGCCTGTCTGCGGCTAAGCTCTCTGCCAGGTTCCATCAGCCATTCAATAAGGGGGCGGTGATCACCCTGGATGCGGAAGTTGGTGAAGATGAGGTAATGCCGCCAGGTAACGGTGGTACAGTGGTGTAGAGCACCTAGCTCACGCTCGCCGGTGTGATAATTCTGCTCGGCGGCTGAGAACTGGCGGCTCTCGTATGCTATCACGCGCAGTCCAAGACCATCTCCATTGTCTTGCATCGGTACTCCCCCAAGAGCGATGCCGCTAGCATCCGTCTGTACCACGAAAGGTGCCGTGCCGTCTGCGGCACCCTTAATGTTGGGCAAGGCGAGCACCGGCGCTGAGGTGAGGGCCTTCTTCAGCTCCTCGAAGGCCCACTGCTGCATGGGACCCCACTCCCAGGGTACGTCCGACTTGGTCAACCGGGTGAGGGGCTGAGCGATCTCGGAGAAGCAGTGGATGAACCTGCGGTAATACCCCGCCAGGCCCAAGAACTGCCTGACGTGGGTAACCGTTTCCAGCTCGGGCCAGTCCCTCACTGCAGCCACCTTGTCGTGTTGGGGTCTGCAGCCATCCGCGGAGATACAGTGGCCAAGGAACCGCAAGGATTTCTTCAACAGTTGGCACTTGGACCTCTTGAGGAAGACGCCCTTCTCCCTGCATGTCAGGAGCAGTTGCTTGACGTGTTCGTAGTGCTCTGCAGCGGTGTTGCTGAAGACGACCACATCATCGATGAAGATCCGGACAAATGGGAGATGGCCCAAGGCCCGCTGCATCCGTCGCTGGTACTGAGATGGTGAATTCTGCAGCCCCTGCGGCATGACCAACCACTCATATGACCCCATCTGGGTGGTGAAGGCGGTCTTCTCGACATCTCCTGGTGCCATCGGTACTTGCCAGAAGCCATCCACCGCGTCGAACGAAGAGAAGAACTTCGCACCCTGCATCTCGTCGAACATCATCTGGATGTCTGGGAGAGGATACTTGTCCTTAACTGTCTGGCGGTTGAGGAGCCGGTAATCGATCACCAGTCGCAGCTCCTTGGGGTTCCCCGGTTTGGGGACCATCAGACAGGGAGCTGCATAAGGGCTGGAAGAGGGTCGGATGTAGCCCTTGGACATCAGAGTCTCCACGCGTTCTCGAAGTTGGCGGAGTTCCTCTGCAGACTTCTTGTAGATGCGCTGGCAGGGCGGCCCCTTCTTGCTCAGCTCAGGGTCCAGGTTAATGTTGGCTTCATCTTGGGGGTCATGTCTGAGTCCATCGATGTTCGGTAGGGCAGTCGTCATCTCCTTTTTGTACTCCTCACCCCAGAAGTCCTGAAACTTGAGGGTCCACTCAGGGCTCACTTCTGCATCTTCAGTATCCGCAGCGGGTTCGGCGTTCTCAGAGTCGATAGCCGTGGCTGCAAAGGCAGAAGCAGTATCGTCGGGGGACTTCTCGGCCACCATGAGCCAGGCGGGTTGTATCTCCGGGTCGTCATTGCCGCGTAGCTTCTGCGTCTCCGCGTACACCAGGTACTTCTTCAGCTGGGCAGGGGTTAGGAACACCTCATCCACCAATCCCGCGCAGGCCGTGCCCTTCGGAGACCTGTCCCCAGATGCTTTCCCAGGAGAACAGCCTGTGATGGTGACGCGATCCCCAATCTTACCACTGCGGGACTTCCTGAGGAAGGAGACGGAGCCATTCCCTTCATAGCCCAGAGTGACAGGAGAGTGACTGCGCAACCACCTTCCGCCAAGGATAACATCCACCTGTATGCCCAGTGGTAGGATCCGGAGGGCAAGGGCGTTCTCCGTATAGGTGCCCGTGGTGGTGTGCGTGTTAAACTTGGCGTACGCGGTGGCGCCAGTAATCTTCACAGATCCATCCGCCAGGGTGACTCTCACCTCGGAGCCGGCTCGTGTCGTGAGGCCACATCGCTTAGCGCTCTGCTCCGAGATGAAGTTGTCAGAGGCCCCCGAGTCGATCAGCACCTTGACCGTGTGCCCTCTGAGGGTTGCATAGAATAGCAGCAGTAGCGGTCCTTCTTCGTCATGTGCCGCTGCGAGGGTACCCTCGATGTCGGTCTTCCACTGAACTTCCGCATCTGTGCGTATGCTTTTGCACTTGAGGTTGGGGAGGAGGTTGTCCGAGGCCTCGCGGCATTCTTCCAACGTTTGCCTACACGCGGCGTAGAACTCCTCATCCAGCAAATCAACATCTTCAGTCGGATGACTGACGAGGTTGTCTACACTCGCCGTCAGCAGGGTGCCCGCTGAGGTGCATTCGCTCGAGGTGGGGCTGACATGAGTGGTGTCGCTGGTGGTAGGGCTCACATGGGTGGTGTCACTGGTAGTAGGGCTCACATGAGTAGTGCCACTGGTGGTGGGGCTTACATGGGTAGTGCCACTTACTGTGGGGCTCACGTGGGTAGTGCCGCTTGTTGTGGGGCTCGCATGCATGGGTAGCGACACTATTGATGAGACTACCATGGGTGAGGGGATCCTCGTCATGCTGAGGGCTGCCAGTAGGGGAGTTGTGGGCGAGTTGGTGGGCGCTCTGGTGGTCAGTTCTCGCCTCAGGGGTCCCAGCTGCTGCCATCTGCTGGGTGAAGCAGAGCGAATTGACCGAGGACTCCTCTTCCATCACCTCAGGGTCTTCAGCGATGGGGTGGCTGTCGAGACAGGGCGGCGCTTCATCTGCTTCATGCGTTCTGACGGTGGTCATCTGCTGGGTGAAGCAAAGCGAACTGGGTGTGGAGGTCTCCTCTACCTCTGAGCAGTAGGATGAACCTTCGGGGTTTCCTCCCGGAGTGGCCGGCGCGTTATCATGGTGCGAAGATGTAGTCTCTGTTGTGGGCTCGGCCAGCGAGGATGATGGAGGGGATGCTCCCAAGGGGCTGGGACCCAGCTTCCTCATCTTGTACTGGTGTACTGCGTGCAGACTGCACCAGGCGCCAGGTAGACCCACATCTCCCGCTGTCCCAGGTATCGTGCCCACTTCAGTGTCCAGGGTGCAGAGGGATGTCGAAGACCTCGCTGCTGCTCTTCGTGCGCCCTCCTTTTCCCACAGCCTGCTACCTGGGGAAGAGTCTGGGCTCGAAGTGGCGATTGCCTTTTGCTGCTCGGCGGGCGACAGCTCTCTCCAAGCCGCGTAGAGGTCGTGGGAGCTGGCGTTAGAGGGTTCGGGGACTTGCTGGCGACCGTCGTGTGAGAGGAGGTGCCACAATGCTATGCGCTGATGGCCCTCCTTGCGATCTTGAGGTTCGCGGGCAATGCGTATCCTCTCTGCCAGCTGGTTGGCGCGGTTCACGCGCTCCTTTGGCGATCGACTCCCAGAGTGTATGCGGCTGCGGGCGCGCTCCGACATCTTATCCACCAGGTCCTTGGCAGCCTCTGGGGATTTGCGCAGAGCTCTGCGGACCTTTTGCATGGCGACCTCGAGGGGGAGGGAGTACAGATCTCTCTTCCAGTGCCACGCAGTTAGCCTTTTCCGTGGGTCTGCGAGGTTGGACTGATAGATGGGCAGTGGTAGGACAACACGCGGTCGGGGGCGAAGATCGCGGGGCTCTCCGCGGTTGCTGCCCATAATGGGGGTCTGTGCCGGGGGACTCGCCGTCCCCTCCGACCCTCGATCCTCGCTTGTGTATAAGCAGGGCCGTCATCAAGAGGTAGTGACGGCTCATCGAAGGGGGTGCTTCCTGCAAGAGGGTGGCTAGACAAGTCATCCCTCGGCGGCGATGGGGCACCAGCTGAGCGGTAGGTGCGTCGCAAGCGGGTCCCAGAGGTGAAGGCCACGCTCTTGGGATGGGGACGTTGGCCCCAAGGGTCTCTGCGTCCTCGGGCGCGTCGGGGTTCCACTGGTTCTGACCGCTTCTCCAGGGCGGAGAGGGTCTGATCATCAGGGCAAGACCTCACTTCCTCGAAGGGCAGGGTCTGGGGCTGGCCGCCGGCCAGTCATTCGTCGCTCTCCACCGGGGGAAGGCCGTCACCCTCCACAAGCTCGATGCCCGCAAGGGCCGCCAGGGTCTGGTAGCTCTGCTCGTCCTCACAGGTAGCAAGAGCCAAGACCTCCTCGGAGAACTCCTCTGGGACGCCATCCACCGAGGAGATGTCCTCCTGCTGCTCGATGGCCCAAACGACGGCGGCTACAAACCCAGGGGAGTTCGCCAGTCGAGCGGGTGCATTGGCCCTCCACTCCTTGAGTTTAGCCTCGTCCGTACAGTTACGGACGATGTGCTCCGCAGAGCCGCAGGCGAAGCACCGGCGGACTTTCGGAGCGTCGGGGCGAGAGAGGCCAGGTGGTGGTGGCAATGGGGTCACTGCCGCGGCGACGGTGGTGGCAGGCCCATTCTCCAGCATGGCAAGAGCTGGGCGGTTCGAAGAGGGGGTACGCCTGTAGAAGGGGGTGCGAGGTGGTGGATTAGCGAAGGAAACAGTACGGGGAGGACGGTCTTGAGAGCGCCTCTGAGCCGCCTCCGTGTCAATGTCACTCTCCACCTCCTCAGCAACTTCCCGAATCTTCAACAAGGCGTTGTGGGTGCCTGGGATGTCGTCAGCGACGGCCTTCCTCTCCCACTCTTCTGGTTTGGAGACATCCAAGTGGATGGCTCTCAGGCGCCGCATCACCTTGGGTGCATATTTCAGCCCTCGGCGGAACGTAGAGAGCATCGACAGGTTGGTCATCTCCACGCAATTGGGGACTCTGCCGGCCAGGAAGTTGACGGAGGCCATGCGAGTCTCCAGTCGCGAGAAATACTCCGCCGCGGTCTCGTTCATCGCCTGCTTCAGGGCAATGGTCTCGCCGTGTGCGTTCTCCAGGTAGGCCTGCGTCAGGGAGCACACCGCCAGATCGCTGAAGAACACGTCCAGCTCCCCGTAGCGTTGGTGCCAGGCTTGCTCGGACCCAAAGGTCCCCGCCGCGCGCTCCAAGAACTTTCTCTGCTGGTCTTGAAGAGTGTGCTCCTTGAAGCTCCAAAGAAGGCTTGACACACTCGCCTGGTACGCTGATACTGACGGCGTACAACTGGGAGTGGTCAGTGCTTCGATCACGATGGCCTCCTGGAATACCTTCCGCACCATGTTGGAGTAGTGCTCCATCTGCGTCAGGAGGCCCTCCTTGTCGGCCGATTTCGTGTCGGACGCGGAGCGGGGGAACCTGGTGACGCTCCTGACCAGCTTTAGCACCATCTCCTTGGTCTTGTGCTCCAGGCGGACCTCGTCTGAGGTTGCTCGCAGGTTAGTGCCCTGCGGCAGACGGACGATGCCTGGAACAAAGGGGGTGGCGCTGGGAGAGAGCACGGGGTTCGCAGCGGCGGCAGAGTGAACGGGGTTCGCGGCAGTGGCAGAGTGAACGGGGTTTGTGGCGGCGGAGTGGGGGAAACGGGCTGGAGGTGGTGGTCCCGGGGCATGCGCGGGTGGAGGCGCGGGCGCGGGATTTGTGGGGACTGCAGTCGGAGTGGGCGGTAATGTAGGGGCTGATGGTGGTGCGGGGAGTGGAAGAGGTGTATGGAAGGGCAGGGGTGTGGATGGTTGTGCGGCCACCACGCTCATGCTCCGGTACCAATCGGAGTTGCTGACTTCCGACCACGCGGCGAGCCCGTCCTGATCGAAGTTCTGCATCTCCGACTCCCGCGCGGTAGCAGGGATCCACTCCCACACTGGCTGCCCCATGCTGGTAGACCGCACATTGGCCGCGGCTGGGTCCCCCATTGCCATATCCATGACCTCGCGGTCGACCATGAGGACCCAGGTCTCCACACGAGGGTTGGTAAGGGGTAGGGGTGCATGGTGTAGCCGGCCTCCCATGCGCGCATATGCAGTCAGCGGCGCTCCCAGCAGGTGCATGATCCTGAACAAGATGGCGTCGCCTTGCACCCCAGCACGGCGGCGTTCGTCCCATGGCAGGGAGACGGTTGCCGCGCCTCGCACCCCAGCTGACTGGTGCACCCACAATGACCCACCATCGTGGGTGACGAAGAGAGCTCTGACCTCTGGGTACGGAGGGTAGGAGGGCTCTGGTGCGGGGTCGTCAGGGGGATCCTGAGGTGGATCACTGGGGGGGCCTGGTGGCGATTCGCTTGAACTGGAGTCTCTGGGCTCTGAGTCGGGGTTGCCACCGCCATGCACCACCGTCTCCATCGATTGCCGCCGGCGGGCCACCATCATGTTGTGGGGATTTGGCCGACCCTGAGTGGGAGGTTCGGCGGGAGCGGTCTCAGCGGCGGTCTGAGGCACTGGAGGGGTTACGCTGGCGGCGACGTCTGTCTCGTGTAGATGGTCCGCCGTCAGGCCCTGTGCGCTGCCCTGAGGGTCGCCTGGTGGGGAGGCTCCTGCCGATGCCGTCGCGCCAGGCAGCGCGAGTCCTCTCGAGAGCACTGCGGAGATGTCCAGGGCCTGTACTGCCGCCAGGACTTCTCTGCGAATGTGTTCACTTCGGCTGCTCGCGTCCGAGTCGGAGCCGGACCTGTGGGCGGCCCTCCGCCTGCGCTCAGCCCGTGCCTGCGTGCTTCGGCTGCCTCTGGTCCCCGTGCTGGTGCGGCTGATGTCCGTGCCGGAGTCGGGGTCAGAGTGATCAGGTGCGTGGCTTGGGCCTGGAAGATGCTTGCCATGTGTCGCAGGGCCCGAGGATGCCCTTCGGGAACGCCGACGCCGGCGAGTCTCTGAGGTTGTTGCCACCGCGGGAAGGTGACGCACCAAGAGCTGGGTCCCGCCCGAGACGTTCTGCTGAACTCCGCTGTCAAGGGGTACCTGCAGAGGATCCGGCAGGGCCGCGGCGCCGATGCTGATGAAGTGCTGCAGCGATGAGAGATCCGCGCCTGAGTCATGAAGCGCGGAGGTGGCCGGTGCCAGCTGATGGGGCTGCTGTGGTCGATGCTGCGGCTGTTGTAGCGGCTGCGGCTGCTGTTGCTGCTGCTGCTGCTGTTGCTGCTGTAACTGCTGCTGTTGTAACTGCTGCTGCTGTAACTGCTGCTGCATCGGTTCCAGTGGCTGCTGCTGAAGCCACTGCTGTTGCTGCTGCTGGTACGCGAGCCACTGCTGCTGCTGCTGTAGCTGTTGTTGGAACGGTGTGGGATATGCGCCCACGGGGTGATGGGCTCCCAGTGTGAACGGCACTGGTGATACTCCCCCAGCGAGGGGCGCTGATTGGGGCAATACCCAATTGACGCCGTTCCATACAGCCTGTGCGGGGGTGCCATCCGGCATAGTATAAGGGCGGGGCACCGCTGTGTAGGGCATGGTGGTGCCTGGATGTGGAATGGGGTGAGCGGAAGCGTATGCGGTGGGCGATGGGAAGGTCATGGGAGAGAACAGTGTGTGGTGTAGCTGCTCTGCGCTGACACTCATGCTGGGAAATGCCTCTGATGTCTGCTGTGACATTCTGACTGCTGAGCTGGTTGAGTTCAAAGACTGGGTGTGGCAATAGCCACAGGTGAGCAAAAGTAGTGAGTGCTCGCCTTTTTATTTAATCAGTCTCGTCCTCGTCGATGTCACTCGCTGGAGGCGAAGGAGCGGGACTTCCAGGTGGAGATGGGGGAACCCAATCAGCGCCAAGGAGGACCCAAGGGGGGGCGTCGATCACTTGTATTGCCTGGAGATGCCACACGTGGTCGTAATGTACTGGTGGGATAGCCAGCGTGACTTTGCCCAGGCGTTCAGTCGCTGTTCTCCTCTTCGTCGTCAGAGGAGGAGGGGGAAGGAGGACCGCTCCAAGGACCGCTCTGCCAGAAAGCGCCTGCTGGTGGATAGGTAGGGTCTGGAGGGAATACCCACTTGATAGGTCCTTGCTTCCACCACGCTCTTCTGTATTCTTCTGGCGAAGGGGGTACTGCCATACACCAGCGAACTCAAAATTTGGCCAGGGCTCCGCGACACGATTTTTGAGTGCCTAGGCGCGCGGGCAAGAGTCAAGCAGCAGTGAAAAAGGAGGTGTCAGGTCCAATATGGGGGTCCAGTGAGGTCCCAGACGGTATCTGTACCCCGTAGGTCCCAAGAAAAGCCCCAGTCAGTGCACTGCTGGAAGATACCAGGAGGTGCTGAAGGGCTGCCAGAAACGTCCCAGAACTGCTGAAAGCGCCTTTTGGTGGAGCTTTCCCCGCTGCTGATGGCCGTGAGGGCGGTATCAGGGGTTTCTAGGCTGTTCTATGGGGTCTAAGGAGGGGTTTTTCGGTGGTGGGGGCTACTGTGGAAGGTTTTGGGGTAGGCTGAAAACTGGCTAAAACTGCTGTTTTTGGCTGTTTTTGGCTGTTTTTGCTGCTTTTAGGGGTCTGTAACTAGTTGCATGCCTGGAACGAGGCCATGATAGACCCTAGTATCCAACCTTACTGCTCGAAATCGGTCGGAACTGGCCTCAGACGAAGTTTGGTTTTAAGATCTTGTCAGGCATGCTTGGGTCGAAAAGCCGTTTTGAGCCCCCAGTGTTAAGGGAGCCGGATACTGCTTTTTAGTGACTTTTGGAGGTATTTACAGGAGTCCTTCTACAAAAAAAAATGGTTTTTCTGACGTAGAAATTGCGCAAAGGTAGCCAAAAGTACAGCCTCTCCCCTGCAGTATTCCGTAAGTTACAACAGGTCCGTGGTTGAACGCAACGGAGGCGTTCAAAGTAACGCAAGATACCAAATGTGCCAGGGGCACGACGACAGATGCTCGGAAATATGTTTTTGATTGAACGTGCAAAGGTACACAATTCGGATTTTATAATATACTGGATCAGGGCCAGATTGAGGTACAAACGATAATTCGGTTCCGAGTTCTGAAGGCTAAACACTTCTCAAGTGCTCTACTTATTCACTCGTCACTCAGGTTGCAGGGTCAACCACTCGAGAGCCGATGTCACACTTCGGCTCAACGTTCAGTTCCCGATCCGATCTCATTTCTAATTCCGATTCGTCATTCTCGATTCAGATGTTATGCCGACAGGCTGACACGATGACTGCCCCACAGTACTGTCATACTACTGTACTGTCATACTGTCATACTGTCATAGCGTCATACTGTCATACTGTCATAACCTTAATATCTGATATTCGATTTCATTGTCTTTTCAACCCCGATGCGAATCTGACCATTCTTCGAGGGTCTGACTGAGTTCCACGATGACACCCCCCACAGTACTGTCATACTACTATAGTGTCATACTGTCATACTGTCATAGTGTCATACTGTCATACCCCGGACATCTGGTATTCATTCTCATCGTGATTTCAAGCCCAATTTCACTGTCATCGTGCCAATCCCAGATTACCCCCGATGACACACATACGGACGCATAGGCATATCGGCTCACGCTGTGCCTCCGGGCACATACGACAAGGTATGTAATACGACAACAAAGAAGACTAAAACTACAACTTTGGAAGGGCGCGTGGTTGAGGAGCTATCCTCCCAACGCCGCCTACTGCCTCCGCAGACCCAGGTGCAAAGATACAAGGGACGTCTTGAGTAAACAACAAAACAGAGCCAGGGAAACCTCAGCTGGCGTACCCGCCCGGAGATATGATGCTGCAGCGGGCACTGACTACTCAACACCGACAGTTGCGAAGAACCAAGGAACAACATGACCTGGTTTGGGCGTCCTACCACGGCTCTGGGGGCGCGTCGAGACAAGGTCTTAACACGCGTTCCCGATCCACTGGCCGACAGACATTCCCACGAATAAAGGTTCGCCGCGGCTCTGGGTGCGCGTCGAGCACAAGTCTTAACACGCGTTCCCGAGCCACCGGCCTCCAAACCCTCATGCACATACGACAACGTATGTAATATGACAACAAAGAAGACTAAAACTACAACTTGGGAAGGGCGCGTGGTTGAGGAGCTATCCTCCCAACGCCGCCTACTGCCTCCGCAGACCCAGGTGCAAAGATACAAGGGACGTCTTGAGTAAACAACAAAACAGAGCCAGGGAAACCTCAGCTGGCGTACCCGCCCGGAGATATGATGCTGCAGCGGGCACTGACTACTCAACACCGACAGTTGCGAAGAACCAAGGAACGACATGACCTGGTTTGGGCGTCCTACCACGGCTCTGGGGGCGCGTCGAGACAAGGTCTTAACACGCGTTCCCGATCCACTGGCCGACAGACATTCCCACGAATAAAGGTTCGCCGCGGCTCTGGGTGCGCGTCGAGCACAAGTCTTAACACGCGTTCCCGAGCCACCGGCCTCCAAACCCTCATGCACATACGACAACGTATGTAATATGACAACAAAGAATTCACTCGAGAAGATGCATACCCACCACAAGAATGAAAAAAGCCCTCAAGCCCTTCTGCCATCATGGGAAAATTGGCTTTGATGGTCTCGCTTGGGATGCCTACGTTGATCCGATAACAGGCATCGGCAGAATCGTTTATGGAAATCCCCCCTTTGATGGGAAAGAAAAGGGCAAATCTTCGGCGGTTATGACTACCTTGGAAATGGGACATAAAGCGGCCAACACCGTCCCCGGATTTTCAGGAACATGGATTCTTCCGCTGTCTCCCAAAAACCAAAAAAGATGGTTCGACAAAGGTTTTAAACTTGTTTTCAGATTCCCGCATAACACTATTCCATTTATCCCACATGGCTATTGGACGGGTGATGACCCCTACGTTCTCCCAGGTGGTGGATGCTATAAGGATGACTTTTCGGATGTTGTTATCATAGCTATAGACAGTGCACCCAGTGATACTCAACCAGTCTTTGACTGGAGGCCTACACAGAAAAAGATTGCCAGATGGTTCCTCAACGTCCTTCCTAAGTCCAGAGTCACGAAGAAGAGGCTAGAATACACAGGAGTCAGCTCTGATATTTGGGATGAAGTTCTGAACGAAAGCGTCAAAGTACTTCCTTCTTCGCTTTGCCCATGGCCCACTCAAGACCCTCCTTATCATCAGAGTGATATTGAGCCTTATTATGGTGGTCACCACGACACGACAATCACCAATGCAAATTCCAAGCCCTTCATAAACACCGTTAAATGGCCCAAAGTTCTCACACTCATGGGATACCTCCCTCCTCTTTTTGGTACTGTCCTCAACACGATAGGTGTTCCCCGTGGCAAGATTAAACCTCTTCTTAAAAAACTATCAAGAATTTGTAGACAACACACCAAAAATAGGCGAGACGTGTTTCTGTTAAACACCACCACCACCTTAAACACTGACCCGCATACAGTTGACATCTCGAGCAGTGAAGCCATGACAGAAACAGAAGCTGTGCAACAATCAAACGACTTTCTTCAAACCCTCCTGCAATAATTCTCAAAAATTTGCAATAAAAGATGGTGCCGTGTCCCCAAGGGGAGGGGCCGTCCCCCCCCTCCCCTCCCCCGCCACCCCCTCTCCCCGCCCACCCTGACCCCCTTCCTCAACGTCTCCAAAAACCCCCTTAATTCTCCGACTTCTCTCCCCACCGCCCAGATTCAGCCACCCCTCCACTCACCCGGCCATGGTTGCTTCTCCATCTTCTAGAGTTTTTTGCCTAGCACTTAGCTTTTTCTCTAGATGTCACCCTGCTGAAAAGTGGGTTGAGCCCCTTTGTGGGCGCGCTATAGCAGAGGGAGTAGCCCCTGGTGTTTTCACTAGCCTGCCTTACTTGCAGGGATACCGCACTCTCAGGACTTTGTCCCCTTTGCTAGCGTAAATGTTTTATTATTATTAACAAAGAAGACTAAAACTACAACTTGGGAAGGGCGCGTGGTTGAGGAGTTATATATCCTCCCACCGCACCCTTGCAAGCAAGCGCCGCACACCACAAAGACAGATCCGACTTGCCTGCGAGAACGGGGCGCGTGGTTGAGGAGCTATCCTCCCAACGCAGCCTACTGCCTCCGCAGACCCAAGTGCAAGGAAACAAGGGACGACTTGAATAAACAACACAAACAGAGCCAGACAACCTGCTACCGGCGCGTGGTTGAGGAGCTATCCTCCCACCGCACCCATGCAAGCAAGCGCCGCACAACACAACTACAGATCCGACTTGCCTGCGGGAACAGGGCGCGTGGTTGAGGAGCTATCCTCCCATCGCAGCCTGCTGCCTCCGCAGACCCAGGTGCAAGGAAACAAGGGACGTCTTGAATAAACAACAAAACAGAGCCAGGCAACCTGCTACCGGCGCGTGGTTGAGGAGCTATCCTCCCACCGCACCCATGCAAGCAAGCGCCGCACACCACAACTACAGATCCGACTTGCCTGCGGGAACAGGGCGCGTGGTTGAGGAGCTATCCTCCCAACGCAGCCAACTGCATCCGCAGACCCAAGTGCAAGGAAACAAGGGACGACTTGACTAAACAACAAAAACAGAGCCAGGCAACCTGCTACCGGCGCGTGGTTGAGGAGCTATCCTCCCACCGCACCCATGCAAGCAAGCGCCGCACACCACAACTACAGATCCGACTTGCCTGCGGGAACAGGGCGCGTGGTTGAGGAGCTATCCTCCCATCGCAGCCTACTGCCTCCGCAGACCCAGGTGCAAGGAAACAAGGGACGTCTTGAATAAACAACAAAAACAGAGCCAGGCAACCTACTACCGGCGCGTGGTTGAGGAGCTATCCTCCCACCGCACCCATGCAAGCAAGCGCCGCACACCACTACTACAGATCCGACTTGCCTGCGGGAACAGGGCGCGTGGTTGAGGAGCTATCCTCCCAACGCAGCCTGCTGCCTCCGCAGACCCAGGTGCAAGGAAACAAGGGACGTCTTGAATAACCAACAAAAACAGAGCCAGGCAACCTGCTACCGGCGCGTGGTTGAGGAGCTATCCTCCCACCGCACCCATGCAAGCAAGCGCCGCACACCACAACTACAGATCCGACTTGCCTGCGGGAACAGGGCGCGTGGTTGAGGAGCTATCCTCCCATCGCAGCCTACTGCCTCCGCAGACCCAAGTGCAAGGAAACAAGGGACGTCTTGAATAAACAAGAAAACAGAGCCAGACAACCTGCTACCGGCGCGTGGTTGAGGAGCTATCCTCCCACCGCACCCATGCAAGCAAGCGCCGCACACCACAACTACAGATCCGACTTGCCTGCGGGAACAGGGCGCGTGGTGGAGGAGCTATCCTCCCATCGCAACCTACTGCCTCCGCATAGCCAGGTGCAAGGAAACAAGTAACGTCTTGAATAAACAACAAAACACAACCAGACAACCTGCTACCGGCGCGTGGTTGAGGAGCTATCCTCCCACCGCACTCATGCAAGCAAGCGCCGCACACCACACCTACAGATCCGACTTGCGTGCGGGAACAGGGCGCGTGGTTGAGGAGCTATCCTCCCATCGCAGCCTACTGCCTCCGCAGACCCAAGTGCAAGGAAACAAGGGACGTCTTGAATAAACAACAAAAACAGAGCCAGGCAACCTGCTACCGGCGCGTGGTTGAGGAGCTATCCTCCCACCGCACCCATGCAAGCAAGCGCCGCACACCACAACTACAGATCCGACTTGCCTGCGGGAACAGGGCGCGTGGCTGAGGAGCTATCCTCCCATCGCAGCCTACTGCCTCCGCAGACCCAGGTGCAAGGAAACAAGGGACGTCTTGAATAAACAACAAAAACAGAGCCCTGCTACCGGCGCGTGGTTGAGGAGCTATCCTCCCACCGCACCCATGCAAGCAAGCGCCGCACACCACAACTTATGATGCGACTTGCCTGTGGGAACAGGGCGCGTGGTTGAGGAGCTATCCTCCCATCGCAGCCTACTGCCTCCGCAGACCCAAGTGCAAGGAAACAAGGGACGTCTTGAATAAACAACAAAAACAGAGCCAGGCAACCTACTACCGGCGCGTGGTTGAGGAGCTATCCTCCCATCGCAGCCTACTGCCTCCGCAGACCCAAGTGCAAGGAAACAAGGGACGTCTTGAATAAAAAACACCCCAAAATTGCGAGGGCGGGTACACTTACTCTGTTGGGGCGGGGGCACACTCCACTTCACTGGAACTAGGTCAAAATGGTGAATCCCAGGGGACGACCCTCACCTCAGGCTGCTCTGCCTCCGCGGCGGATGGCTCTTCTCCGCCGCCTTCAACTGCTGCTCCGGCTGCCTCTGCGGCGCCGGGTTCCTTGTTCAAGTCAACCAAACCGGGTTGACCTTGTTGTTGATGACCCCCAGTTGGGGGTCTCGCTCTTGGTCGCTTCGCACCGCGACCTGCGAGCCGCTCAGCAGCACCCTGAAACACCACACCAATAAATCAGTCTTCCTTTCCGAACAGTCCTGCGCCAACCATAACCATTACCAGACCTATGCAGCCGAGGCTCCAAAAAATACGCAGTTTCCCGATGAACAGAATCCGCACCGCTGGCGGGACACCCTTGTACTCCACGGCACTCTGCCTTAACAACCCCCCACGAGCGAGTTGCCGACGGGGCTGAGCAGACATTGTAAAAATTTTAACGGACGGATAATAATTCTAATAGTTAGTTGCGGCTTCAAGATAGAAGCCTTCAACCACTTTTCAACTTTTTATTTGAAATAGCTCCTCCTACCTATTTAGTATTCCTAGTATTCTTATTACTACGTACGGTGCGTGCACGCCTACCACCTGCCTGCTTCTATAAATATTCAGGTCACGCTGTATCTCTGACAGCATTCGAAATACGCGCTGTAATTAATCCGATTATAAAAACA
>LGRX02011766.1:0-16424 GCA_001247695.2 Cymbomonas tetramitiformis | reverse complement strand
TCCACTGGAGCATGCCTGAGGGCTACCGAGGTCACGGCGCCTCCACGGGAGCATGCCTGAGGGCTACCGAGATCACGGCGCCTCCACTGGAGCATGCATGAGGGCTACCGAGGTCACAGCGCCTCCAGTGGAGCATGCCTGAGGGCTACCGAGGTCACGGCGCCTCCAGTGGAGCATGCCTGAGGGCTACCGAGGTCACAGCGCCTCCAGTGGAGCATGCCTGAGGGCTACCGAGGTCACGGCGCCTCCACTGGAGCATGCCTGAGGGCTGCTCGGCGCCCGGACATCGGTGGTGATGGGGTCTCCCCGTGTGCGGCTCGGAGGGTTTCAGTCACGGCGAGCGGGACGGGTAGGTTTGCCGTTACCGACGTTTGCACCAGCCAAAGTGATGTGCAAGGGCTATTCGCCACCTCAAAGCCGTGCTCGTGGAGCCACCTTGGAGACGTGCAATGCAGGAGGGGTCCTGGAGTCTTGAGCTGTGCAGTGGCGCCCCAAAGACTGGGCTGAAAGAGGTTTGTCATTCAATCATAGGCGCCGGTATGTTGAGGAGGGCGCATTGGGGGTTCCGGAGAATGGGGCGGCCGCAGAAATTGGCGAACATTAGCAAGTTGCACTGGGCACAAAATGTGGAGCTTAGTACGGTTTCCGAGCTAATGGCCGCAAATAAGTCAAGTACCACTCCTCGATTGATGGAGCACGCCGGCGATGCCGCCATCCAGGCGCGTGTCCCACGATATGAAAAGCTCTCCCCGAAGCCCTACCGTCGCTCGGTGGCGTTCTCGTCAGGCTCTGGTCTCCGGCGCTCTGGTGCCCACCGCCTTGGCAGTGGTTGTGTGTGAGACTGTCGAAACGATATCCTCAACATTGCTATACGAACATTGCTACTCGAATTGCCAATTTTAATCTGCTGGAAGGCTTGCAGGCTGGCCTTGGTCCTCGTGCTACAGGTCATTCCGTGTGCGTGTGTGGCTTATGCTTGGACCAATTCCTTTGGCATCACATAACCACAAAGGATCGGCTGCACTATGTACGTGTGCGTTTGTATGCTTATCCTTGCGACTCCGTTGGCACCCCGTAGCCACAGAAGACTGCACTATGTACCACGCCGGGGATCAAAGAATTCAGCACACTGGGTTATCCGGATGTACATGTGTGTATGCGTATCCTTGCGAATCCTTTGGCACCCCGAAGCCACAGGAGACTGCACTATGTACCCACGCCGGGGATCAAAGGATTCAGCACACACTTCGGGACACTCATCCGGATTCTCCGGAGCTCATTAGTGAAGAATGAAGGTCCCGCAAAACCCTAAAAATCGTTCATCGATACTCTCCAAGAGGTGGGACGCCAGCCTTCCAGCTTCGCTCATCCCTCCTCAAATCTCCTCCGACTAGTCGTGCTGCCCACCACATCCAAGGTCTCCGCCCCGAGTGCCCCCCCAGGGTGGGTCCCTCAACCCCTCCCACAACAAAGCCGCTCCCCCAAACAACTCTGCCTGCCTGAACCGGGATTGAAAGGGATCCGGCACCCCACCCATTCCCGTGCTCCCGAGCCTAAACCTCCCGCCTTCTTAGCCCTCGCCTGTCTAAACTGTTGCCGGCTTGGCTCCGGCCCAACTCCAGTTCCCATGCCTCTTGACCCGCGTGTGGCTTATCCTTGGATTGATTCTGTTGGCGCCATTCAGCCACAAAAAATGGGCTGCACTATGCACCCGCACCCGGAACCAAAGGATGCAGCACACACTTCGGGACACTCATCTGGAATTTCCCGGAGCTTAATAGTGGAAAACGGGGTGCCCTAAGCCTCACTGGGCCACCTGAATGCCTCTGCGACTGCACTGCCTGCGCACGGAAGCTACGTCTCTGAAGCCAGCCCACCTCCGCCCCCTGAGCTGCCCGAGCCATCTCCACACCGCCAAGCCTGGACTCAGAGCCACCACCCTGCGCCCTGCCCGCCCCAAAGCCTAATGTCAAGAGAGCTTGTCCACCCACAACATCTCCGGTGTTCCAAAGGACTGTCCCAAGGGGCTGAGAATGATCGACTGAATTCCTTCTTTCTGAACGTGTGCACCCGCCACTGATCTGCGCTTGCAAACCCCCTACCCTCAACACCAACACTATGGGACTGAAGCCGTCGCACTGGACACCCTGTGAGTAAGCTTCAGTCTTGAGTAATGCGCTCCACACTTGCGACTGTCTTGCTACATTGTCCCTACTTGGCGCCCCATCCCCACTTATGCCTGTGTGTCCCAAGCCCTCTTGGTGGCAGATCGTTCAGTAGCCGGTTGTCGCCTTCCCAACAATTGTACATCACTGTTGGTTCCGGCGCAGCCATCAGCTTCGCCACGTGGGCGGGGGAGCTTATGAGACGCCGCATTTTGCCGTGCAGCCTGATGTAAGTGGTCATCGCTGCCGGGATGGGCCCCCGGGCCTTGAGGGGCTCAGCATGTGTCAACTCCACCCACCACACGTCTACCAGTGTCCCTCCACTGATGACAGAGCCAAAACGGAAACACGTTCTATATGAAATGACGGCCTTATTCATGTGAGGATTATGATTATGACATATGACCGTCATCGCCATGACCTCACGATGATGGTCATATGTCATCATCATAATCTCTAGTTTCAAATTCTACGGGTCTTGAGTAGGTGAATTTCTTTACCTGTGGGACGGTGCCAGATCCTTGGCCTGCTTGGTGGTGGCTCCCCGTTAGCTTCTCCCAGGCCAGGCTCAGAACGTTGTCCTCAAGGAGGATCGAGGTGGTTAGAAGAAAATGAGACTCGTTGATGTTTGATCCCGCTTCCCCCTTGCTCCTCCTCTCAATGTTAATGTTGCACGTTGCTCTTTTGATGAAACAAACCCTCTTGACTTTTTGCGTGTTCTTACTCAGAAAAGGTTTCGTGATCTTTGCTAGCGGTCTATTGAATTGGGGCTTTCCTGTTTCGGCAAAGAAAGGTGGCTTACCCTTTGCCCCTTGGACCGCCAAGAAACTGTTGATAAAGCCCTCCGGTCCTTCCTCGAATGTCAACCCGTGTACGCCCCGCCACGGTAACTCTCTCCAGAAAGACCTGTATTGAACCGTGATCCTCCCCCCCCTTTATCCTCTCTGCTGGGCAGAAACCTTCCTTTACTAATGACGCGCCTTCACGCCACTTTAAGTCGCCCCTTCCCCTCCCTTTGCCGATGCTTATTCCCTCCTTACACCGCGGCTTTTCCTCGCCGCCAATGAAGACAACGTGTGTCACCTTTCTGACAATGAGAGTCCTGACTCGCCTTTTCTCTCTTTGGTTTGCTCTTTGATGCTAACAGTTTGACGGTTAATTTCCTTGTAAGAGCGCGCAGTATGTCGCGTACTATTGTCGGATTCTTTCCCGTTTTCCAATGCGGTTTCCTCTGGGCGGTTTGCAAGAAACAGTGCCTGTCTGCTTCTTAAAGGTTTCAAGTCATGACCACTATTTCTGCAGTTGAAGATTTTTGGTAACGCATCTTTCCTTTTTGATTTAAAGCTTTTATTTTCCGAAAATGCGTTCACGTGAAGGTGTGCTTTTAGGATCGTGACAGCGACAGGGTTTCTCGCGTCTGTAATTGAGGCTGGTTCAAGTGGGTGAAAGAAATTCTGTACAGAACTGCAAGCGAACACATTTAGAAAGTAATGGAAAACAGACAAAGTCCTCTGCCTAGTTCACACTTACCAGGGAGGTCTTAGAAGAAGGGCATAGCTCACCTCAACTATCCAACCCGCGTATTCCTGGAGGTCTCGCTCCCCAGTAAAAGAGGTCATATATTGATCAACCGACGCGGTTCTTCCCCTAATTACCGCTGCCAGGCTGTCTTGCAGCTGAAAAATAATCGGATGCCTCCTCCCCTTCTCTTTTGCGAAGCGCTGAACCATACCCGCTGTTTCCTTTGCTCTCGCCAGACTTCCTTCGCGTGCTGATGCCATATCTGCGCTCACACACCCTTCCCTCTTTCTTCACTAACGACTATCGCGTTAATTTTTTTTCGCGTTCTGCTGAAGGCAATGAAAAAGAAGTTTATCGTTTACTTAGTAGTCAGAATTTATCCGCCCCCTTGAGCACAATTAAGTGCTCAAGTAAATGGGGCGACGCGATTTGTATTCGCTCGTTGTCGCCTTCACTGCCCTACGGATCACTAGGATCCATAGGACTACAAGGTTTTAAGCGGAAAGGGACCAAGTAAAGCAGAGAGAAATATACCTTTGTATATTTCGTTCGCTTAACCAAAAAAAATTAGACAAGAAAGGTACTAAACCCTAAAACAGGTTAGCACGCTGCCGGCTTTTAGTGGGTAACGGTTTGACCGTTTACCACGTGCAGCGGCCATTGAGGCCACCCCGAGGCCCCGTAACAGCCTTCTTTAGCACGGCGGTGAGGGGCCCCTCGCAACGCGTCTAATCCATTGCTCCCGCACTTGCATCTTCTCGAGGATTATAGTGAGCTCGGACTTGGACTTACTCTTGCCGCCGGTGGCAGCAGCCGCACCAGCGGTCCTTGCTGCACACCCAGGTCTGCCTGCTGTGGCTGCCAATCGACGAATACTCCGGTGACGAGATCTGCAACAGCTTGAAGTCTACGTCGTTGAGGTCAGCAAAGGAGAGTGTAGCGGTCAAGCACCGCCCGATAGAAGTCAGAGTCTAATCAGTGAAACAGTTGCTGCCTCCTGGTCGCCTCAGTGGGACCTCAGTGGGGCGCCTATCAGCAACCCGATTCTCTCTCACCAGCCGGTGCTCAGTGGCGAGGAGCGGTCGGGGGTCCACGCTGACGGGGTACAAACGGACATATGAAATAGTGTACCAAAATCGCATTGATCTTCGCAATGGGGAACTGAAATCGAGATGACGGTGCAGAATCGCTGAAATCGATAGACCGTCAATCTGAACCGTCGATTTTTTTAATATTCCCATTACGCGACACTTTGCTCTCGCGTTTCCCAAAAAAAGGTTTTTACAGTGACCCGCAAGGTTCGACGAGGACAGTCTCCAACATGTTTGACCTTGCATATATGAAGCATTTGCACGAGTTTACGTCGGCAAATGCATCATACCTTATTCTCGGGACTGTTGGTAATAAGTAGGTACCAATAATCCCGGGATCAAGTGGGCCAATCTCGACATTCTTAGATGTGGTTCGGGTTGGGGCTTTCCGCCACTTTCCTACTTTTGCGTAAACTGGATTTTCAAGGGATTTTCGATATCCGCGGGAGATCCACTGGGAGCCAAGTAAAAAGTAAGATGGCTTTGTGCTGCTGAGTGTCTCGCGCATCCGCTGCGCTAATCAGATGTACCCTACGCTAAGTCGGGGTATACAGGATGCCCGATTAAGCGTTCCGAGGTGTAAAAGCGCCAAATCATGCGCATCTTGAAGATTTCCTTCAATAGGTGTCTCATGATGTGGCGTGAGGCATGGGAAGGTGTCAATATACTCCCCAGGAAGCATAATAATACATAGAAACTTACTGCGCTAAGAAATATTAACTCATCACTTTAGAATAATTTTTGCCGTCGATCGAAAACCCTGAATTTGATCCGCCATTGCGATCGGATGAAACAATATTTCAGATATCCGTTCGTACCGTAGCGTTGCATGCTCTTCTTGATGTGAGAGCCGCACCCTAGGGGGGCACGCACCCCATGATCAAGTCTAGGAGAGCCCGCCGGCCATCACGATCGGTGGAGGAGTCCGTACTCTCACTTTGCGCAATTCTTCTCAGATGTCTTGAGCACCCTATAGAGCCGAACGAGCACGAGATCCTCAAGGAAATCAGGAATCTGAACGCGGCTAGTGAGAATTTTTGCTTCAATGAGCGCGAGGGATCAACGCCCGCTTAGCAGGGACGCATAATGCAGAGTCTGAGTGTATCACGCATGTCAAATACGCATTATAGACGCTTGTTGGGCATACGAGAATGCACGGTGAAGTCTCGTGGAAACGTGAATGTATGGCCCTCACGTTTCCGCCAGGGTTTCCTCGCTCATCCACGCGCTCGCTCGCAAGAGAGCATGCGGCTGGCGGGATGTTTGCAAAAAACAGTTACCATATGTGCATAGCTCATAGAAAGGATAAATGGATAAATGGATGAGTGCATAAATGGATATTTTCACCAAGTGAAAATACAAATCGCTCCTCGTAATATTGTCAAGTGAAAATACAACGACGCGTCCTTTTTCCGGAATATCACCGCACCCCCCTCCCCGACAAGTGAAATAACACAACGGGCCCCGGAATTTTTGAAAATATACTTTAGTCTCCTTTTGTTAAAAAATGTACCGACACCTCCCCGAAAAAGTCAAAATGCAAATCAGGTGAAAAATAACAAATGAAAATATAAGGACGCGTCCTTCTTCCGGAATATGACCGCACCCCCTCCCCGACAAGTGAAATTACAAAACGGGCCCCGGAATTTTTGAAAATATACTTTAGTCTCCTTTTGTAAAAAAATGTACCGACACCTCCCCGAATAAGTCAAAATGCAAATCAGGTGAAAAATAACAAGTGAAAATACAAGGACGCTTCCTTTTTCCGGAATAACACCGCACCCCCTCCCCGACAAGTGAAATCACACAACGGGCCCCGGAATTTTTGAATATACCCTTTAGTCTCCTTTTGTTAAAAAATGCACCGAGGCCACTCCAAAAAAGTGAAAATACGAATCAAGTAATAATTTACAAGTGAAAATACAATTTCTTCCAAGGTTTTTGCCGATATTAACGAAATACCGAATTCATACTTCTTGTCCAAAGCGAAAGAGTGGAAATACAGAATTATTGATGTATTTATAGGTGAAAATACAATGTTTTTCCATATCTCAGGGAAAATATAACAAGGACAACCCCCGTCACCAATGACAGCAAATAAGAAAGTGGTATTGAGATCATATGAAATCCGTGATAATTATTTACAAAATATAAAATTATTGTCATCGATGACGATATTTCTAGGTGCTAAAAAAACATTATTATTTTATACTTTATTTATAAAGTATTAAATTATTGTCATCGATGACGATATTCTTAGGTTCTAAGAAAACATCAAGGTATAACAACAAGCTTGTCATCGGTGAAAATATATATACATGTGTAAAGTCCTCTCACGTATTAGTCTCCGATGTCAACAATATTACAGTATTCAGTATCTATTCGTGAAAGTACAAACTTCTTTTGAATTGTAAGTGAATATATAACAGGACTTTCCTGTTAGCCATGAAAGCACGACTGAACCTAAAACTATGATAACACAGATTCCTTGATATTTATTGTTAAAAGTACAAGCTATTTTCAGACTAGCGGCTTAGCTATTGCTAAGAAAAAAAGGGAAGCTCAACGCTTCAAAATGAAAGTTAAAAAAGCACACTCTCGAGTTTGCCGTCGCTGTCAGAGTTTGTAAATATAAAGAAAGCAGAATATTTTAAAGTCTGTTAAAGTCTTCAACGCAACGCTGATTAGGACCAGTCCAATTTCAGATTAGAAAGTCACCTGGAAGACTCTTTAAGATATTATCTTGCAAGACTCCTTTAAGAAGCGCTACTATTTTGCCTATTGTTAATTGAGCCGCACGTCGCAATGAAACGTCTGCGCAATTAGCTGATACTAATGAGCTAGCGAAATAGTATCCATTTGCGCCGCGGTTTGTTCCGTGCTTATTATAAAGACCTACACGGGTTGATGACTTACACGCTGCGTAATTAGAGACTTGTTCTAAAGTCTCTAACGCAAAGCTGATTATTATGCCTGGTCCAGAATCTGTGCAGTTTTAAAAGTCACTAAGATTCTTATGGATCCAATCTTGTAAGACTTCTTAAAGAAGCGCTATTTTGTCTAATTTGCCCCACGCAAGAAAAAGTCTGCGCGACTAGCTGATACTTATGAGCTAGGGAATCGGTATACAATTGCGCCGCGGTTTGTTGCGAGTTTATCATAAAGACATCGACGGTTAAATAACTTAGACGCTGCGTAATTAGAGACTTTAACTGCCAAATTTTGTGACGTGAAAGTGACTCACCGAGAAAAGAAACGTCCATGATCGGTCACGGACAGTTCCGTAATCTTTGAAAGAACTGCGGAAAGTCCATCCACGATGATGGAAAGATCCGTCATCGATGACAAAGCAGCGTAAAAGACTTATCTTAACTTGGTAAAAGAATTTAAGTAGCTAAAAAGTCTGTCATCAATGACGACTTTATGACGACTTTTTGACATCGATGACAGAAAGCTGGACTATTGATAATTTTACATACTCAATACTCAATAGTCCAGCTTTCTGTCATCGATGACAAAAAGTCGTCATAAAGTCGTCATTGATGACAAATTTTTTAGTTACTTAAATTGTTTTACCAAGTTAAGATAAGACTTTTACGATCAAGGATGATGGATCTTTCCATCATCGTTGATGGACTTTCCGCAGTTCTTTCAAAGATTACGGAACTGTCCGTGACCGATCATGAACGTTTCTTTTCTCGGTGAGTCACTTTCACGTCACAGATTTCGGCAGTTAAAGTCTCTAATTACGCAGCGTCTAAATTAATACTAAATCGTTAAGGTCTTTAGAATAAGCACGCAACAAACCTCGGCGCAATCGGATACTATTTCGCTAGTCATTAATATCAGCTATTTGCGCAGACGTTTCAATGCTTGCGGCATGCAAGAAACAATAGGCAAAATAGCGCTTCGTAAAGGAGTCTTGCAAGATTAGATCTTAATGAGGCTTCTTCCAGGTGACTTTTTTAATCTGGAACTGGACTGGTCCTTATTGCCACCTTCCAGCCTAGCAGCTTCTGTTTTCTATTTTTATTTCTATAATTTCTTAGTATAAGCGTTCAGCTCGCATTAACGTTGCCACCTTCTAGCCAAGCAGGTTCTGTTTTCTATTATTAATTTCTATTACAGACTTAACACATACTTTAAATAGTTTTACATTTACACAAGACTGGATTTGTAATTTCATTTTTTTCAAACTTTTCAGGGATTTGTATTTTCACTTATTTGGTTGTGTCGTCATGGATGTCGAGGGAGTCTCCGTGATATTACTGCTTACGCTTTGAAAAATTATGTATTTTGCTTTAAAATTTTCAGGAATTTGTATTTTCACTTATTTGGTGTGTCGTCATGGTTGACGGGAGAAGTCTTTGTTATTCCGACATGTGTATGAGTACACATGTGTATTCCGTCTTACTTCTTCTGTACAATGTATTGTGTATAATATATATTTTTTCAAAGTGTAAAAAAACAACGGTATGTATATTTTTACAACGTAGTTTTACACAAAGTTTAAAAAACGTCATCGATGACGACTGACCGTCAGTGCTTGTACCGAATACTGTAATATTGTTGTCATCGGAGACGGATACGTGAGAGGACTTTACACATGTATATTTACTTTCTGTTTAAATACAACCTGAGAATATCGTCATCAATGACGAAATATTGTTGCCACATCGACCTGCATGGTCTATTGACATCGATGACGGGGGAAGTCCTTGTATAATTTTACTTATGCATGAGAAGATTTTGCTTGTTCAACAATAATTATCACGGATATCCGTTTTTTTCCAAAAGGAGACTAAAGTATATTTTCAAAAATTCCGGGGCCCGTTGTGTTATTTCACTTGTCGGGGAGGGGGGTGCGGTGTTATTCCGGAAAAAGGACGCGTCCTTGTATTTTCACTTGAAAATATTACGAGGACAGATTTGTATTTTCACTTGGTGAAAATATCCATTTATGCACTCATCCATTTATCCATTTATCCTTTCTTTGCGTGACGCCATATGTGGTATCTTTCCACATTCAATACCTTGTGCTCGTCCGACACCTATGCATATTCGGCAGTTTGTGATGAGCTCGTGTCGTGGGTGTCGCGGAGTTTTGGGTTTTCTTTCAATCTCCGAGATGTTCCGATAGAAGGTATCATTCTGTGTGATGCAGGTATTGATACATCGAAAAGCGATAGCTAATGATATTAGATGAAGAACATTCACCTAGACTAATCTTTAGTTTGTTGGACTGGGGGTCGCTACTAGCAAAAGAGCGCTTGGAGATCAGTTGAAACCCCATATAACTAACAAACTGTAGCTTTGACCATATGGTTTAGTCTGTTTTTAGTTTTAAGACGTCGCACGTGATGAAATTGCAGATGTTGAACGCGGAACTGAATGAAATATGCAGAGGGCGAACTCCGCATTCCTCGTTCTAGCATAAACGCATGGTCAAGAGTCGCGAAGTGACAAGCTCGCGCGGGGAGTCGCGGTCCTCACACAACGGGATTCTACGTGTATGCGGAGTTCAAATGCAATAATTGTATTGACTCCCCAGCCTCTCCCAGTGCCCCCTCTATCCCAAGACCCATGTCCGCCACGTCAACCACCCCACCCTCACGCCTCACCCCCTCCGCCGCCGATTCCAAATCTCCTTCCAAGGTGCTCTCATCCCCGACCTTCGTGACCTCACCACCATCCAGCTGCCCTTCCGTCCCTTCACCACTCACCCGATCTAACAACCTCCAACCCATGAGCAAGCCTTTCTCAGCTTCCCTATCCCAGCTGTCACATCCTCCACCGTGGCACATCAACCGCCATCCCGCCTTGAGGCTTTGAGGCTCTCGCTCTATAGCACGTGGAGTGAGGCAACTTGCCGCCAGCTGAATCACCACAACGAGAAGCTTTGGCATCCTCGTGATCATCACCAGTTGAAGAGGATATCGGGGTATGGAGAATCTCATACTCAACATCAAGTCCTTGGGAAACGGTGAGCCAACACTTGGGTCTTTGTAGATATCGCCGAAAATATCGTTTGTGCCTGCGTGTCGCTCTCCGGTGACATGGCGCTCACACCGTGGGTACCGACAATTTTGACTCGGGCTTTTTCCAAGTGTTGGCTCACAGTTTCCCAAAAACTTGATGCTTAGTATGAGATTCTCCATACCCCGATATGCTCTCCAACTAGTGATGAACACGAGGATGCCGAAGCTTCTCGTTGTGGTGATTCAGCTGGCGGCAAGTTGCCTCACTCCGAGGCTCTCGCTTGATGCACTCCAAGGACCCTTGGCGCGCGCTCAAGAAACACCTCCCCTCTACCTGGCTCCCATCGAAGTACTCAATCACCATTGCCCCCTCCTCCAAGGCGCCCTCCCCCACCCGGCCACCAAACCAATCACGCTCGTCCAGCCATAACACCTCCACCTGATTGCCCACCCGAAGCACCCCTACCCTCACCATCTCTCCGTCCCCACCCAACCCAGCCGATCCCCCGCCAACACCATGCCCCTCATTTGCCCGATTATCTCCCTCGACATCCATGCTTATGAAAGTTGAAGATAAAAGCCAAGTGCCTCTCACCGTTGACCATCCGACCCCTAGAAGTACCAACAACACACCCATAAACAGAGCCACGTTGGCGCTAAGAAACCCGCCGCCTCTGAAATATAGTTGGCCGCGAAAGTAGGGTTCGGCCACTTACTTCGGGGAAAGGGCAGGGCCAGTGCTGTGCCAGGAGGCACGACGTACCTGCTGAGACACCCATAGTAGGGGGGTCTGATTTCGATGAGAATAAGAGTAGCGAACTATTAGGGAAATTAGTGAGTGGATGTGACATTGCCTGAGCGAACAGTTGGGGAAAATAATATGTGAGCTCAGAGGAGAGAATAAAGAGAGGTAACAGAGTTGGTCTCTCAGACTTGGACAGCAAATGATATAACTCTTGCTGTCTGGGTTTATGTTAAATAGTATATCTGAATATATGATATGATTCCTCAAGATAATAGAGGATAATAGTCTACTCCTGGGAATTCCCCTGGGACAATTTGGTATCTTTGGCGTGTGAGCGTCTTTTTAGCTCGCTCTGGCTCGTGCATGCACTGTACGGACCTGTGGATAACTACCTTCTTACTTCGTTGGCACTTCGGGTGTGTTCTGTGGGCGAATTACGGTGCTATTTGCGGCTTTTACGGGTTAGCGTCCTTGAGGCGGGACCGTATTTGGCTGCGCATGCACACGTTTTTGGCCTATTTTTTTGGGCTCGCTCGCGCTCGCTATTCTGATATTTGGACTCGTTCGCCGGTGCATGCACAGCCGATATTCGTGAGATATCCTTTGGTGGTGCTCAAATAATTGTTTCAAAGTCGCAGGCGCACTTGCGTGTACTTTCTCAGCTGCGACGGTTGTATTTGGCTGTTTTGTGCGTGCATCGACCGGTTATTTTGGCCTTTTATGCTGTGCATCGACAAAGTGAACTCTATGTACCGGTGCAGGGGAGCTTTGTGGACGATTCTGGGTACGTTTGGGTGTTATTTTTAATACGGCAGAATATTGATTGCGGGCCGTTTTCTTGCCCAAGCTGCGGTATTTCGACCTTTTGGACGTGCATCTACAGCGTTTTTGGCGTATTTTGGGTGCATCAGCAAGCGCGGACTCTGTGGTGAAGTATTTCGGGGGGGAGAGAAGCTTTCCGACCTTTTTAGTGAATTTTTTATGGCAGTTTTACATAGATTCTGACCTCAAACCACTGGAATTCGGTTCGGAATAGCCCCTTTTTTCTGAAATACTTGCTGTGGATCCACTCCCACCATACTTAAGCAGCCACCATACTCAAGCAAGGAAAGTGCATGGACCTTCTTAGCTTATATCCTGGCTTCCAACAACTTTTGCACGACTTTTATGGGTTATCTACAACTTTTCTAGCCCTCACCAACCCATAGAACAGCCTCAAACAGCTTATTTCTTCAAAAAATATGTGTGCATTCACTCCTTTTTGGTCCATCAACAAGGAGTTTTGAGAGTGGATCGACTCCCTAGACTTCAATATTGGGCTTTATACAGTGTTCTTACTTTATTGCAACAAGTATGGATATTGTTTATTGGTCTTAAACAGTTCCCACCGTTCTACAGCCCTTTGGTGCTTCTTTTGGCTGGTGCATGTACCCTTTTCAGCCCCAAAATAGCCCTTTTTGGCTCTTAACAGACTGGCAAATGGTGGTTTCTGGACAGTACTGCTGGTTTATTCTCTATATATGAACTCTGCTGGAATATTTCTGGAGTATATGAACTTATGCAACCTTCTGGGACCTATCTGGACACTTCTGGCGGCAGCAAGTACTCTCCATCCACTCTTAGCACTTAAAAAGTGTGTCGCGGAGCCCTTGCGAATTTTCTAGAAAATGGACAGAAGTGAAGTAAGGACTACTTTGACAACATAAAAAGTACTTCTTCAACTCTGTTTTCACCACCAATAGTGTTGCAAGCAACCTCAGCCGCCGGCAGCAAGTGTGCTTTCGACTGCTGAACATACATCCACTTCCAGCCCCCTTAACACTGTTGTGGGCTATTTTTAGTAACCTACCAGCATATGGCCATACCCTTTGGTATTGGCGACACGTACAACCGACAGTGGTGGAAGCAGGGCTTTGGCAAGTGGGTCTACCCTCCTGGACCTCTTCAGCAACCTGGTATTCCATTTGGCGGCTTCCCTCCTTCACCTTCAGTGTCCCCCACTACGTCGGACGACGAAGAGGACCCGTTCACACTTCCTGAAGGTTTCCAGCCTCTACCGTTACCTCAACTTCCACAACAGAACTAGCCTGCCTACTTCCAGATATGCAGCCGCCCTACGCCGCACCCCCGTCTCCATTCACCTTTCCACCCTCACTTGCTGTTGGCTCCTTTCCACCCTCCACCACCGGACCTGCAGCACCCATGGCCCCAGGACAGCCCAGTCCCCTGCCATATCAACCACCTCAGGTCCCCCTCGCAGACCCCCGCCTTACTCCACTCAGCCCTTACCCACAGCCACATCCCTCAGGAACCGTCCCGGTGTACCACACCCCAGCAGCAGTTCCTGGACCGGTCCCCGCTGTACCATGGACCTGGTCTGGGGGTTTCCCCTTCGGGGGGGTTCCCTCCCCTTACGCCCCTGCACTTCACTCCCCGGCTCAGACGCTGCCAGGGACTGCTAGGAGTGCTGAGGAGGCGGCACGCTGGCTGGCGTATCGTCGGCAGGAAGAGGCGGCGGTGCTGGCTGCGTCAGGCTTGCAGGTGGGAGCTCAGGCCACCTATGGTGTTGGAGGGGTGCTCGCAGAGCGCCCCGGCACGGGCTACCCAGCAGGGGCCTTTCGTACCACTGGAGGGGTGCACGCAGAGCACCCCGGTGAGGGCTTCCCTGCAGGGGCCCACGCGACGAACGCTGGAGGGGTACAGGAGGATGAGCCGGAAGAGGAGCCTGTCGCAGACAATCCCTGCCCTCACGATGAGTACCTGAGAGCAGGGGGCTACAGTGACGTAGACCCCGACAACCCATTTGGCCGTAGTGCTGGCGAGGAGTCTGCGTATGAGTACGAGGCGGACCCCAACGACTACGACGAGTATCTGCGGGCGGGGGGCCACAGTGACGTGGACCCCAACGATCCGTACGGGGAAGGGCAGCGCTGGGACGAGGTAGATGACGACGAGGAGGAGCAGGAGGAGCTGGTCGTCTCCATCACTGCGTCAGCCTCAGCGCAGCGCGTTGTCACTGTTGGCGTGGACGAGACGTCCGCAGCACCGCCACAACCGCCTGAAGTGTTCGTCTCGAACAACGCAGGGCGTCGGCGGTCTCGTCGTTCGTCGGGACCGGGGAGCTGGGACGAGCGCAACCTACCTTTCCGCGAGGAGTCCGACTCCAATTCTGGCGGGGGCTCTTCGTCCGCCTCGCAGACGTCCTCGTCGAGGTCATCAAAATCCTCGAGGTCGTCTAAGTCGGGCAGGAGCGGGCAGAGTGACGGACTTAGTGACCGTGCCCGCAAGCATCGCGACGCCAAGGAGAGGAAGCGGAGGCTGCGGCGTCGAGAGCGTGACGAAGGGCGGACCCTTACCCCTGCAGCCCTAGCGGCCACCTTCAGGGAGTGCCTGAAGGAGTTCCACAGCCAAGGGGGGGGCACACGGTCCGCTCCTGCAGACCCCACAGCTGAGACCGCCAGTGCAGACCCCCAGGCCGGGGTTAATTCAGTCGCTGGAGGGGTGTCCACGGAGCACTCCGGCGCGGATCCTCCAACGGGGGTCATTTCAGACGCTGGAGGGGTGCACGCAGAGCACCCCGGCGCAGACCCCCCAGCGGGGATCGCTTCGGTTGATCCGCAGCTGGCGGAGGGCGGGGGAGATTCACCCGCAGCGAGCTGGTGTTGCCCCCCTGACCGCGGTGGTGGCCCCCGATGTGGGGGTGCAAACTGGGCAGCCCGGCGGCAGAGGAGGAGCTGGAGTCAGCAACGGGGACGTGACCCTGCAGCAGACGGCGGGCAAGGGCAGCGCCACACGAGAGCGCGAGACCGTTGGCTCCCGCCAACTGGCCCGGCTACGAAGGCAGTCCCTGGAGACGGTGGTGGTTCTCGGGTCTGGTGAAGGAACCCCTGCTGACCACACCCCAGGCACTGACTCGACAGCTGCCGTTCGACATGTGAACTTCCGTGAGGCGAACGGGACCCCTGATGGTCCTGGTGGAGTGACGCCTAGCGGGCCCTCAGCGGAGCTGCCTCCCCCTGCACATGACACTGCTGTACCAGCACTTGGAGGTGGCGATGGGGGATGTGCACCACCTGGACCTCCGACAGCTGCTCCCTTGCCACCCGCGGTGCCACTCCCAATGCCCAGTGGGCCACCGCCACCTCCTCCTCCTCCTCCACCTGGTAGCACGCTTGCGTTACCAGCACCAGAGCATGATGGTGGAGGTCGTGACGGGTCACCAGGGAGACCTCCCCCTCCCCCTCCGTCTGGTCGAGGTGGGCATCGAGGGCGGGCCCTACTGGCCACACGAGATGGCCACACTCTGTGGGTACCGCAGCCTTGGGGGACACTGGATACCTCGGACTCGGAATGCCGACGGCTACGGTCAGATCGGCTGCAGATGGTGGCCTTGACCTCTTCTACAAGGCTATCCTCTTGCTGGGGGTATCACTGAGGGAGTACCTTGACATGGGGGGCACTGTGGCACAGCCGCCAGTCATGCTGATGACCCCGGAGATGGAGACGCATGCGTGGGTGGTGGACCGGGGCGTGGTGGACGCGGCCCTTCTGGCATACCGCAGTAGGCCTGCGGGCTCAGGACACCCCCGCCCGGAATGGAAGCACGTCTCCAGTACCCCTGAGTCCGAGATGCACCTCCCGGATCCCGACTGTCTTACAGCATGGGCCGAGGTGGAGCAGTCGGAGTGGTATCGGCAGCTGCAGTCACGGTCAACTCCTACGCCGACTCCAACCCCGCCTCCATCTGATGGTCGAGCCCATTTTCTAGCTCTGACGGCAGCCCCCACCTCTGTGCATCATCCGACGACCCCCCCGCCTGCGACGGCTCCGACTAACCTTGGTTCACGTCACCCTCGACCTCATCTTTCACCTAACGCAGCAACCTTTACCCCTGCAGCTACTTCATCGTCCACCGCGGGAGAGC